>OY743225.1:74404282-74597761 GCA_963555765.1 Orthonevra nobilis
TTTCCGAAACTCGCAAATTTTGATTTCTCTGATATTGACAGTCATAAGCACCGCGAACTGAACACGAATTTGAAAATTTAGCTCTGAGGACCTTTTATTAACAAAAATACAGAAATATGAAATCCGAGGCTTTTTTGCTTAATTCTGCTGGACTATAGCCCATGGTTTCAAAATGGACTTTTTTCCGAAATTCGCAAATTACGATTTCTATGATATTTACAGTCTCAAGCATCAATAACTGAACACAAATTTGGAAACTCAGCTCTCAGAACCATTTATTAACAAAAATACAGAAATATGAAATCCGAGGTTTTTTGCTTAATTCTGCTAGACTATAGCCCATGGTTTCAAAATGGACTTTTTTCCGAAATTCGCATATTACGATTTCTCTGATATTGACAGTCATAAGCATCGCGAACTGAATACAAATTTGAAAATTTAGCTCTGAGGACCTTTTATTAACAAAAATACAGAAATATGAAATCCGAGGCTTTTTTGCTTAATTCTGCTGGACTATAGCCCATGGTTTCAAAATGGACTTTTTTCCGAAATTCGCAAATTAAGATTTCTATGATATTTACAGTCACAAGCATTAATAACTGAACACAAATTTGGAAACTCAGCTCTCAGAACCTTTTACTAACAAAAATACAGAAATATGAAATCCGAGGCTTTTTTGCTTAATTCTGCTGGACTATAGCCCATGGTTTCAAAATGCACTTTTTTCCGAAATTCGCAAATTACGATTTCTCTGATATTGACAGTCATAAGCATCGCAAACTGAATACAAATTTGAAAATTTAGCTCTGAGGACCTTTTATTAACAAAAATACAGAAATATGAAATCCGAGGCTTTTTTGCTTAATTCTGCTGGACTATAGCCCATGGTTTCAAAATGGACTTTTTTCCGAAATTCGCAAATTAAGATTTCTATGATATTTACAGTCACAAGCATCAATAACTGAACACAAATTTGGAAACTCAGCTCTCAGAACCTTTTACTAACAAAAATACAGAAATATGAAATCCGAGGCTTTTTTGCTTAATTCTGCTGGAATATAGCCATGGTTTCAAAATGGACTCTTTTCCGGAATTCGCAAATTACGATTTCTATGATATTGACAGTCATAAGCATCGCGAACTGTATACGAATTTGAAAATTTAGCTCTGAGGACCTTTTATTAACAAAAATATGAACTCCGAGGCTTTTTTGCTTAATTCTGCTGGAATATAGCCCATGGTTTCAAAATGAACTTTTTTCCGAAATTCGCAAATTACGACTTCTCTGATATTGACACTCATAAGCATCGCGAACTGAACACGAATTTGAAAATTTAGCTCTGAGGACCTTTTATTAACAAAAGTACAGAAATATGAACTCCGAGGTTGTTTTGCTTAATTCTACTGGACTATAGCCCATGGTTTCAAAATGCAATTTTTTCCGAAATTCGCAAATTACGATTTCTATGATATTTGCAGTCACAAGCATCAATAACTGAACACAAATTTGGAAACTCAGCTCTCAGAACCTTTTATTAACAAAAATACAGAAATATGAACTCCGAGGTTGTTTTGGTTAATTCTGCTGTACTATAGCCCATGGTTTCAAAATGGACTTTTTTCCGAAATTTGCAAATTACGATTTCTATGATATTTACAGTCACAAGCATCAATAACTGAACACAAATCTTGAAACTCAGCTCTCAGAACCTTTTATTAACAAAAATACAGAAATATGAAATCCGAGGCTTTTTTACTTAATTCTGCTGGACTATAGCCCATGGTTTCAAAATGCAATTTTTTCCGAAATTCGCAAATTACGACTTCTCTCATATTGACAGTCATAAGCATCGCGAACTGAACACGAATTTGAAAATTTAGCTCTGAGGACCTTTTATTAAAAAAAATACAGAAATATGAAATCCGAGGCTTTTTTACTTAATTCTGCTGGACTATAGCCCATGGTTTCAAAATGCAATTTTTTCCGAAATTCGCAAATTACGACTTCTCTGATATTGACAGTCATAAGCATCGCGAACTGAACACGAATTTGAAAATTTAGCTCTGAGGACCTTTTATTAACAAAAATACAGAAATATGAAATCCGAGGCTTTTTTGCTTAATTCTGCTGGACTATAGCCCATGGTTTCAAAATGGACTGTGTTCCGAAATTCGCAAACTACGATTTCTATGATATTTACAGTCACAAGCATCAATAACTGAACACAAATTTGGAAACTCAGCTCTCAGAACCTTTTATTAACAAAAATACAGAAATATGAAATCCGAGGCTTTTTTGCTTAATTCTGCTGGACTATAGCCCATGGTTTCAAAATGGACTTTTTTCCGAAATTCGCAAATTACGATTTCTATGATATTTACAGTCACAAGCATCAATAACTGAACACAAATTTGGAAACTCAGCTCTCAGAACCTTTTATTAACAAAAATAAAGAAATATGAAATCCGAGGCTTTTTTGCTTCATTCTGCTGGACTATAGCCCATGGTTTCAAAATGGACTGTGTTCCGAAATTCGCAAATTACGATTTCTATGATATTTACAGTCACAAGCATCAATAACTGAACACAAATTTGGAAACTCAGCTCTCAGAACCTTTTATTAACAAAAATACAGAAATATGAAATCCGAGGCTTTTTTGCTTAATTCTGCTGGACTATAGCCCATGCTTTCAAAATGGACTTTTTTCCGAAATTCGCAAATTACGATTTCTATGATATTTACAGTCACAAGCATCAATAACTGAACACAAATTTGGAAACTCAGCTCTCAGAACCTTTTATTAACAAAAATACAGAAATATGAAATCCGAGGCTTTTTTACTTAATTCTGCTGGACTATAGCCCATGGTTTCAAAATGCAATTTTTTCCGAAATTCGCAAATTACGACTTCTCTGATATTGGCAGTCATAAGCATCGCGAACTGAACACGAATTTGAAAATTTAGCTCTGAGGACCTTCTATTAACAAAAATACAGAAATATGAAATCCGAGGCTTTTTTGCTTAATTCTGCTGGACTATAGCCCATGGTTTCAAAATGCAATTTTTTCCGAAATTCGCAAATAACGATTTCTATGACATTTGCAGTCACAAGCATCAATAACTGAACACAAATTTGGAAACTCAGCTCTCAGAACCTTTTATTAACAAAATTACAGAAATATGAAATCCGAGGCTTTTTTGCTTAATTCTGCTGGACTATAGCCCATGGTTTCAAAATGGACTGTGTTCCGAAATTCGCAAATTACGATTTCTATGATATTTACAGTCACAAGCATCAATAACTGAACACAAATTTGGAAACTCAACTCTCAGATCCTTTTATTAACAAAAATACAGAAATATGAAATCCGAGGCTTTTATGCTTAATTCTGCTGGACTATAGCCCATGGTTTCAAAATGGACTTTTTTCCGAAATTCGCAAATTACGATTTCTATGATATTTACAGTCACAAGCATCAATAACTGAACACAAATTTGGAAACTCAGCTCTCAGATCCTTTTATTAACAAAAATACAGAAATATGAAATCCGAGGCTTTTTTGCTTAATTCTGCTGGACTATAGCCCATGGTTTCAAAATGGACTTTCTTCCGAAATTCGCAAATTACGATTTCTATGATATTTACAGTCACAAGCATCAATAACTGAACACAAATTTGGAAACTCAGCTCTCAGAACCTTTTATTAACAAAAATACAGAAATATGAAATCCGAGGCTTTTTTGCTTAATTCTGCTGGACTATAGCCCATGGTTTCAAAATGGACTTTCTTCCGAAATTCGCAAATTACGATTTCTATGATATTTACAGTCACAAGCATCAATAACTGAACACAAATTTGGAAACTCAGCTCTCAGAACCTTTTATTAACAAAAATACAGAAATATGAAATCCGAGGCTTTTTTACTTAATTCTGCTGGACTATAGCCCATGGTTTCAAAATGCAATTTTTTCCGAAATTCGCAAATTACGACTTCTCTGATATTGACAGTCATAAGCATCGCGAACTGAACACGAATTTGAAAATTTAGCTCTGGACCTTTATTAAAAAAAATACAGAAATATGAAATCCGAGGCTTTTTTACTTAATTCTGCTGGACTATAGCCCATGGTTTCAAAATGCAATTTTTTCCGAAATTCGCAAATTACGACTTCTCTGATATTGGCAGTCATAAGCATCGCGAACTGAACACGAATTTGAAAATTTAGCTCTGAGGACCTTTTATTAACAAAAATACAGAAATATGAAATCCGAGGCTTTTTTGCTTAATTCTGCTGGACTATAGCCCATGGTTTCAAAATGGACTTTTTCCGAAATTCGCAAATTACGATTTCTATGATATTTACAGTCACAAGCATCAATAACTGAACACAAATTTGGAAACTCAGCTCTCAGAACCTTTTATTAACAAAAATACAGAAATATGAACTCCGAGGTTGTTTTGCTTAATTCTACTGGACTATAGCCCATGGTTTCAAAATGCAATTTTTTCCGAAATTCGCAAATTACGATTTCTATGATATTTACAGTCACAAGCATCAATAACTGAACACAAATTTGGAAACTCAGCTCTCAGATCCTTTTATTAACAAAAATACAGAAATATGAAATCCGAGGCTTTTTTGCTTAATTCTGCTGGACTATAGCCCATGGTTTCAAAATGGACTTTGTTCCGAAATTCGCAAATTACGATTTCTATGATATTTACAGTCACAAGCATCAATAACTGAACACAAATTTGGAAACTCAGCTCTCAGATCCTTTTATTAACAAAAATACAGAAATATGAAATCCGAGGCTTTTTTGCTTAATTCTGCTGGACTATAGCCCATGGTTTCAAAATGGACTTTCTTCCGAAATTCGCAAATTACGATTTCTATGATATTTACAGTCACAAGCATCAATAACTGAACACAAATTTGGAAACTCAGCTCTCAGAACCTTTTATTAACAAAAATACAGAAATATGAAATCCGAGGCTTTTTTACTTAATTCTGCTGGACTATAGCCCATGGTTTCAAAATGCAATTTTTTCCGAAATTCGCAAATTACGACTTCTCTGATATTGGCAGTCATAAGCATCGCGAACTGAACACGAATTTGAAAATTTAGCTCTGAGGACCTTTTATTAACAAAAATACAGAAATATGAAATCCGAGGCTTTTTTGCTTAATTCTGCTGGACTATAGCCCATGGTTTCAAAATGGACTTTTTTCCGAAATTCGCAAATTACGATTTCTATGATATTTACAGTCACAAGCATCAATAACTGAACACAAATTTGGAAACTCAGCTCTCAGAACCTTTTATTAACAAAAATACAGAAATATGAACTCCGAGGTTGTTTTGCTTAATTCTACTGGACTATAGCCCATGGTTTCAAAATGCAATTTTTTCCGAAATTCGCAAATTACGATTTCTATGATATTTACAGTCACAAGCATCAATAACTGAACACAAATTTGGAAACTCAGCTCTCAGATCCTTTTATTAACAAAAATACAGAAATATGAAATCCGAGGCTTTTTTGCTTAATTCTGCTGGACTATAGCCCATGGTTTCAAAATGGACTTTGTTCCGAAATTCGCAAATTACGATTTCTATGATATTTACAGTCACAAGCATCAATAACTGAACACAAATTTGGAAACTCAGCTCTCAGATCCTTTTATTAACAAAAATACAGAAATATGAAATCCGAGGCTTTTTTGCTTAATTCTGCTGGACTATAGCCCATGGTTTCAAAATGGACTTTCTTCCGAAATTCGCAAATTACGATTTCTATGATATTTACAGTCACAAGCATCAATAACTGAACACAAATTTGGAAACTCAGCTCTCAGATCCTTTTATTAACAAAAATACAGAAATATGAAATCCGAGGCTTTTTTGCTTAATTCTGCTGGACTATAGCCCATGGTTTCAAAATGGACTTTCTTCCGAAATTCGCAAATTACGATTTCTATGATATTTACAGTCACAAGCATCAATAACTGAACACAAATTTGGAAACTCAGCTCTCAGAACCTTTTATTAACAAAAATACAGAAATATGAAATCCGAGGATTTTTTACTTAATTCTGCTGGACTATAGCCCATGGTTTCAAAATGCAATTTTTTCCGAAATTCGCAAATTACGACTTCTCTGATATTGGCAGTCATAAGCATCGCGAACTGAACACGAATTTGAAAATTTAGCTCTGAGGACCTTTTATTAACAAAAATACAGAAATATGAAATCCGAGGCTTTTTTGCTTAATTCTGCTGGACTATAGCCCATGGTTTCAAAATGGACTTTTTTCCGAAATTCGCAAATTACGATTTCTATGATATTTACAGTCACAAGCATCAATAACTGAACACAAATTTGGAAACTCAGCTCTCAGAACCTTTTATTAACAAAAATACAGAAATATGAACTCCGAGGTTGTTTTGCTTAATTCTACTGGACTATAGCCCATGGTTTCAAAATGCAATTTTTTCCGAAATTCGCAAATTACGATTTCTATGATATTTACAGTCACAAGCATCAATAACTGAACACAAATTTGGAAACTCAGCTCTCAGATCCTTTTATTAACAAAAATACAGAAATATGAAATCCGAGGCTTTTTTGCTTAATTCTGCTGGACTATAGCCCATGGTTTCAAAATGGACTTTGTTCCGAAATTCGCAAATTACGATTTCTATGATATTTACAGTCACAAGCATCAATAACTGAACACAAATTTGGAAACTCAGCTCTCAGATCCTTTTATTAACAAAAATACAGAAATATGAAATCCGAGGCTTTTTTGCTTAATTCTGCTGGACTATAGCCCATGGTTTCAAAATGGACTTTCTTCCGAAATTCGCAAATTACGATTTCTATGATATTTACAGTCACAAGCATCAATAACTGAACACAAATTTGGAAACTCAGCTCTCAGAACCTTTTATTAACAAAAATACAGAAATATGAAATCCGAGGCTTTTTTGCTTAATTCTGCTGGACTATAGCCCATGGTTTCAAAATGGACTTTCTTCCGAAATTCGCAAATTACGATTTCTATGATATTTACAGTCACAAGCATCAATAACTGAACACAAATTTGGAAACTCAGCTCTCAGAACCTTTTATTAACAAAAATACAGAAATATGAAATCCGAGGCTTTTTTACTTAATTCTGCTGGACTATAGCCCATGGTTTCAAAATGCAATTTTTTCCGAAATTCGCAAATTACGACTTCTCTGATATTGACAGTCATAAGCATCGCGAACTGAACACGAATTTGAAAATTTAGCTCTGGACCTTTTATTAAAAAAAATACAGAAATATGAAATCCGAGGCTTTTTTACTTAATTCTGCTGGACTATAGCCCATGGTTTCAAAATGCAATTTTTTCCGAAATTCGCAAATTACGACTTCTCTGATATTGGCAGTCATAAGCATCGCGAACTGAACACGAATTTGAAAATTTAGCTCTGAGGACCTTTAATTAACAAAAATACAGAAATATGAAATCCGAGGCTTTTTTGCTTAATTCTGCTGGACTATAGCCCATGGTTTCAAAATGGACTTTTTTCCGAAATTCGCAAATTACGATTTCTATGATATTTACAGTCACAAGCATCAATAACTGAACACAAATTTGGAAACTCAGCTCTCAGAACCTTTTATTAACAAAAATACAGAAATATGAACTCCGAGGTTGTTTTGCTTAATTCTACTGGACTATAGCCCATGGTTTCAAAATGCAATTTTTTCCGAAATTCGCAAATTACGATTTCTATGATATTTACAGTCACAAGCATCAATAACTGAACACAAATTTGGAAACTCAGCTCTCAGATCCTTTTATTAACAAAAATACAGAAATATGAAATCCGAGGCTTTTTTGCTTAATTCTGCTGGACTATAGCCCATGGTTTCAAAATGGACTTTGTTCCGAAATTCGCAAATTACGATTTCTATGATATTTACAGTCACAAGCATCAATAACTGAACACAAATTTGGAAACTCAGCTCTCAGAACCTTTTATTAACAAAAATACAGAAATATGAAATCCGAGGCTTTTTTGCTTAATTCTGCTGGACTATAGCCCATGGTTTCAAAATGGACTTTTTTCCGAAATTCGCAAATTACGATTTCTATGATATTTACAGTCACAAGCATCAATAACTGAACACAAATTTGGAAACTCAGCTCTCAGATCCTTTTATTAACAAAAATACAGAAATATGAAATCCGAGGCTTTTTTGCTTAATTCTGCTGGACTATAGCCCATGGTTTCAAAATGGACTTTCTTCCGAAATTCGCAAATTACGATTTCTATGATATTTACAGTCACAAGCATCAATAACTGAACACAAATTTGGAAACTCAGCTCTCAGAACCTTTTATTAACAAAAATACAGAAATATGAAATCCGAGGCTTTTTTACTTAATTCTGCTGGACTATAGCCCATGGTTTCAAAATGCAATTTTTTCCGAAATTCGCAAATTACGACTTCTCTGATATTGACAGTCATAAGCATCGCGAACTGAACACGAATTTGAAAATTTAGCTCTGGACCTTTTATTAAAAAAAATACAGAAATATGAAATCCGAGGCTTTTTTGCTTAATTCTGCTGGACTATAGCCCATGGTTTCAAAATGGACTTTTTTCCGAAATTCGCAAATTACGATTTCTATGATATTTGCAGTCACAAGCATCAATAACTGAACACAAATTTGGAAACTCAGCTCTCAGAACCTTTTATTAACAAAAATACAGAAATATGAAATCCGAGGCTTTTTTGCTTAATTCTGCTGGACTATAGCCCATGGTTTCATAATGGACTTTTTTCCGAAATTCGCAAATTACGACTTCTCTGATATTGACAGTCATAAGCATCGCGAACTGAACACGAATTTGAAAATTTAGCTCTGAGGACCTTTTATTAACAAAAATACAGAAATATGAAATCCGAGGCTTTTTTGCTTAATTCTGCTGGGCTATAGCCCATGGTTTCAAAATGCACTTTATTCCGAAATTCGCAAATTACGATTTCTATGATATTTACAGTCACAAGCATCAATAACTGAACACAAATTTGGAAACTCAGCTCTCAGAACCTTTTATTAACAAAAATATGAAATCCGAGGCTTTTTTGCTTAATTCTGCTGGACTATGGCCCATGGTTTCAAAATGCAATTTTTTCCGAAATTCACAAATTACGATTTCTATGATATTTACAGTCACAAGCATCAATAACTGAACACAAATTTGGAAACTCAGCTCTCAGAACCTTTTATTAACAAAAATACAGAAATATGAAATCCGAGGCTTTTTTGCTTAATTCTGCTGGACTATAGCCCATGGTTTCAAAATGGACTTTGTTCCGAAATTCGCAAATTACGATTTCTATGATATTTACAGTCACAAGCATCAATAACTGAACACAAATTTGGAAACTCAGCTCTCAGAACCTTTTATTAACAAAAATACAGAAATATGAAATCCGAGGCTTTTTTGCTTAATTCTGCTGGACTATAGCCCATGGTTTCAAAATGCAATTTTTTCCGAAATTCGCAAATTACGACTTCTCTGATATTGGCAGTCATAAGCATCGCGAACTGAACACGAATTTGAAAATTTAGCTCTGAGGACCTTTTATTAACAAAAATACAGAAATATGAAATCCGAGGCTTTTTTGCTTAATTCTGCTGGACTATAGCCCATGGTTTCAAAATGGACTTTGTTCCGAAATTCGCAAATTACGATTTCTATGATATTTACAGTCACAAGCATCAATAACTGAACACAAATTTGGAAACTCAGCTCTCAGAACCTTTTATTAACAAAAATACAGAAATATGAAATCCGAGGCTTTTTTGCTTAATTCTGCTGGACTATAGCCCATGGTTTCAAAATGCAATTTTTTCCGAAATTCGCAAATTACGACTTCTCTGATATTGGCAGTCATAAGCATCGCGAACTGAACACGAATTTGAAAATTTAGCTCTGAGGACCTTTTATTAACAAAAATACAGAAATATGAAATCCGAGGCTTTTTTGCTTAATTCTGCTGGACTATAGCCCATGGTTTCATAATGGACTTTTTTCCGAAATTCGCAAATTACGACTTCTCTGATATTGACAGTCATAAGCATCGCGAACTGAACACGAATTTGAAAATTTAGCTCTGAGGACCTTTTATTAACAAAAATACAGAAATATGAAATCCGAGGCTTTTTTGCTTAATTCTGCTGGGCTATAGCCCATGGTTTCAAAATGCACTTTATTCCGAAATTCGCAAATTACGATTTCTATGATATTTACAGTCACAAGCATCAATAACTGAACACAAATTTGGAAACTCAGCTCTCAGAACCTTTTATTAACAAAAATATGAAATCCGAGGCTTTTTTGCTTAATTCTGCTGGACTATGGCCCATGGTTTCAAAATGCAATTTTTTCCGAAATTCGCAAATTACGACTTCTCTGATATTGGCAGTCATAAGCATCGCGAACTGAACACGAATTTGAAAATTTAGCTCTGAGGACCTTTTATTAACAAAAATACAGAAATATGAAATCCGAGGCTTTTTTGCTTAATTCTGCTGGACTATAGCCCATGGTTTCAAAATGGACTTTGTTCCGAAATTCGCAAATTACGATTTCTATGATATTTACAGTCACAAGCATCAATAACTGAACACAAATTTGGAAACTCAGCTCTCAGAACCTTTTATTAACAAAAATACAGAAATATGAAATCCGAGGCTTTTTTGCTTAATTCTGCTGGACTATAGCCCATGGTTTCAAAATGCAATTTTTTCCGAAATTCGCAAATTACGACTTCTCTGATATTGGCAGTCATAAGCATCGCGAACTGAACACGAATTTGAAAATTTAGCTCTGAGGACCTTTTATTAACAAAAATACAGAAATATGAAATCCGAGGCTTTTTTGCTTAATTCTGCTGGACTATAGCCCATGGTTTCAAAATGGACTTTGTTCCGAAATTCGCAAATTACGATTTCTATGATATTTACAGTCACAAGCATCAATAACTGAACACAAATTTGGAAACTCAGCTCTCAGAACCTTTTATTAACAAAAATACAGAAATATGAAATCCGAGGCTTTTTTGCTTAATTCTGCTGGGCTATAGCCCATGGTTTCAAAATGCACTTTATTCCGAAATTCGCAAATTACGATTTCTATGATATTTACAGTCACAAGCATCAATAACTGAACACAAATTTGGAAACTCAGCTCTCAGAACCTTTTATTAACAAAAATATGAAATCCGAGGCTTTTTTGCTTAATTCTGCTGGACTATAGCCCATGGTTTCAAAATGGACTTTGTTCCGAAATTCGCAAATTACGATTTCTATGATATTTACAGTCACAAGCATCAATAACTGAACACAAATTTGGAAACTCAGCTCTCAGAACCTTTTATTAACAAAAATACAGAAATATGAAATCCGAGGCTTTTTTGCTTAATTCTGCTGGACTATGGCCCATGGTTTCAAAATGCAATTTTTTCCGAAATTCACAAATTACGATTTCTATGATATTTACAGTCACAAGCATCAATAACTGAACACAAATTTGGAAACTCAGCTCTCAGAACCTTTTATTAACAAAAATACAGAAATATGAAATCCGAGGCTTTTTTGCTTAATTCTGCTGGACTATAGCCCATGGTTTCAAAATGCAATTTTTTCCGAAATTCGCAAATTACGACTTCTCTGATATTGGCAGTCATAAGCATCGCGAACTGAACACGAATTTGAAAATTTAGCTCTGAGGACCTTTTATTAACAAAAATACAGAAATATGAAATCCGAGGCTTTTTTGCTTAATTCTGCTGGACTATAGCCCATGGTTTCAAAATGGACTTTGTTCCGAAATTCGCAAATTACGATTTCTATGATATTTACAGTCACAAGCATCAATAACTGAACACAAATTTGGAAACTCAGCTCTCAGAACCTTTTATTAACAAAAATACAGAAATATGAAATCCGAGGCTTTTTTGCTTAATTCTGCTGGACTATAGCCCATGGTTTCAAAATGGACTTTGTTCCGAAATTCGCAAATTACGATTTCTATGATATTTACAGTCACAAGCATCAATAACTGAACACAAATTTGGAAACTCAGCTCTCAGAACCTTTTATTAACAAAAATACAGAAATATGAAATCCGAGGCTTTTTTACTTAATTCTGCTGGACTATAGCCCATGGTTTCAAAATGCAATTTTTTCCGAAATTCGCAAATTACGACTTCTCTGATATTGGCAGTCATAAGCATCGCGAACTGAACACGAATTTGAAAATTTAGCTCTGAGGACCTTTTATTAACAAAAATACAGAAATATGAAATCCGAGGCTTTTTTGCTTAATTCTGCTGGACTATAGCCCATGGTTTCAAAATGGACTTTTTTCCGAAATTCGCAAATTACGATTTCTATGATATTTACAGTCACAAGCATCAATAACTGAACACAAATTTGGAAACTCAGCTCTCAGAACCTTTTATTAACAAAAATACAGAAATATGAACTCCGAGGTTGTTTTGCTTAATTCTACTGGACTATAGCCCATGGTTTCAAAATGCAATTTTTTCCGAAATTCGCAAATTACGATTTCTATGATATTTGCAGTCACAAGCATCAATAACTGAACACAAATTTGGAAACTCAGCTCTCAGAACCTTTTATTAACAAAAATACAGAAATATGAAATCTTCATCTAAATACGACTTTGAAAAAAAATCATTTTTTCGAAATTTTCAAAGGGGGGATTTGATTTTTTTTTTATATCTTCGGATTTCCCCAAAATGCTTGTAATTCGATTCAGACGTTCTCCAATAATACTTTTAATGAAATTCCGGCTTCAAAATGGTGCTTCTTGCTCGTTTAAACAAACATTTCGCTAAATTAATAGGAGAAAATCAAACCTTGATTTTTTTTTCTTACATCATCTCTTTTAACATAATTTTGTTGCAAATATTGAACTCCAAAATATCAGGAAACAGAGTCCAAATGCTTAACTAAGTACCAAGACAGCATTATATGTAATAAAACAGTTCTTTTCTGGTAGGAAAAAAGATTCGGGAACAGATACTTATTCGATTTCAAAAGTGGAAAAATATTTCGAAAAAGTAAGCATTTTCTATATTTAAAATTCGAATATTTTTTGCATTAAGCAGATTTGTTGTAAAATTTTTGTGAATTTGTACTCAGTTTGAATCAAAAATTAATACTAGATGCACAGTTCATCTAGAATACGACTTTGCAAAAAAATCATCTTTTCGAAATTTTCAAAGGGGGGAGCGGCGGCGAAAAAATATGATTTTTTTTCGATATCTTCGGATTTCCCCAAAATGCTTATAATTCGATTCAGACGTTCTCCAATAATACTTTTAATGAAACTCCGGCTTCAAAATCGTGCTTCTTGCTCATTTAAACAAACATTTCGCTTAATTAATAGGAGAAAATCAAACCTTGATTTTTTTTCTTACATCATCTCTTTTAACATAATTTTGTTGCAAATATTGAACTCCAAAATATCAGGAAACAGAGTCCAAATGCTTAACTAAGTACCAAGACAGCATTATATGTAGTACAACAGTTCTTTTCTGGTAGGAAAAAAGATTTGGGAACAGATACGCATTCGATTTCAAGAGTGGAAAAATATTTCGAAAAAGAAAGCATTTTCTATAATTTAAGTTCGAATATTTTTTGCATTAAGCATTTTTCTTATAAAATTTGTGTGAATTTGTATTCATTCTTGACAGCAAAGTGATCCTATACAGTTCAGTTTTTCCCTTTGATGTACGGAACCTTAAGAAACAAAAAAATAACAATTTCTTGTATCACTGCTTCGATGGTTTAGGACGTCCCTTCTTGTCTAAATATTTTAACTTACGCACGACTAAAAAAAAGTTGACTGTTCGGATAACCAACAAACCGACGAAATCATTGCTCAATCGCTTATCGGCCGCCGTTTAGAGCCCAACAATCGATTTAAGACAAACAAAAACAAACACCTTTTCTCCATAGAACATGGGTACCTACCTCAAAGGTGGTGTAGTATTTGCTTTAAAAACCTCAACCTGAAACAATTTTACGCTTCGTTCCCACCCATAAAAGCGTTGTTAGAGGGATTCTCTTTGGTAGCACAATTGTCTCCAAATGGGTTCAAAATGTAAACCCTCGCTTCAGGAACAAAGACATCATCCATACACCTGTATATATGTAGATACATACACATATATTTTTTTGATAAAGATATCATCTTTCTCATATCCTTAGGCAATAAAAATCCTCTTCATCTACATCGATATTGAAAACATCCAACATCAAAGAGGAAGACAATATTTATGTTCTTCTGCCTGAAAGCCCATGTTTTAATAACAAACACAAAATGCGACCGTCAGCTTTTTGAGAAAAAAGAAAAAAAACAAAACGGAGATAAAATCCGGGCCAACCTGTTGAAAGGAGGCTTGCTTGTTTATGCGCCTTCTGTTTACACATGCAAATCGAAGGGCAGCCATGCAACAAGCTGTACAACTCATCAAACGGAAAATAAATATTTGCCCTGATTGTGGCAGAGATATCAATCCATCACTCATACGGTACGTACCCCAATGCGGTGGGTACACCCAGCCTAGATATCGATTATCCAGCAAAGGCCGGCTCACATTCTCCCACAGCAGTGAAATTGATTGGCAATAGTACGATTCGGAATCAATTGTACCTAATCCAGTGCCCTTCAGCAGCTACCCACTGTGCGGTTGAGAGCGAGCTAATTTTTGAAACAGCTGCTGCCTCACAAAAGACTGTCACAACACATGGGATTTCAATTAGAGGTGCTACGTTGAAGCCGGCTTTTGATTCAAAGAGGTGTTAGGTGCATCGATTCAAACAGAAATCGCATTAGCTACGCTTCATATATGGCAACCAGTTTGGCGCGCTGTAAACGTACTCGCAACACCTAACATTGATCTTGAATTTACAGCTGGTGCCGCCAAGTTGCACCTACATACCTACTTGTGCTGGCCACAATGAGAGAGTGGATCATTTCCAAGGCCGTTGCCAGACATCACATCGATGGTGCCCATATTAAAAGCCTCGACAGCCTTTGTGATGGGTGCAACAGGCGTAGTGTACATGGTGCACCGTTGTCATGATTGAAATCGATACCAATACGTCTGTGATGATTAATGGGATTGCTGGGTTGGGAATTGGTCTGTTTTGCATTTCCTTGAAACCCTCAACAAAACCACTGAGCAGATTCAGAATCAGGTTATGGTTAGGGTAGGGTAAATTCTTTGGTGAATCAATTGATGTAAATTGCCGCACGATTAATCATTGCATTAATTTGTTGCTGCAACAAGACTGGTCGCGAAGAAGAAATATGTAATTTCTATGCAATGGAATGTGCTGGCCATAATAAATATGGCTTTAATTGCTGCAAAGTTAATATAAGTAATGACTGTCGTTATATTAATTACAGTGGGCTACTATGGGCAAGCCGCTGGTATCTCCGCTGTAAATGAATCATTTCTAATTCGTTCCACAGATTCAGAGGACAAAAAGTAAACTTGTTAGGTTTCTTAGCTAAGCGGTTGCGCAAGAAGACTTATTAAGGCGATAATTGCCGACCGCGAACGTGAAATTAAGACGTTCGTCAATAAGTATCACTTTTATTCATAACTTAATCAGATGGGTTGTTTTTTTTTAGAACACTTTGTTCATCATGAAATCAGCAGTTTCACTGCTCTAAGGAGCGGCAATCAATTTTCGAACGTATTTTTCAGGAAAATGAAAAGAAAATAATGCAAGTGATCTTTTGTTAGCAATGCCGAATTTAACCCTTCTCCGGGCAAAGACTATTACTTACATAAACGGACCTATGTGTCGGATAGACACATTGCTGAAAATATCGAATTATATACGTTTTTTTTTAAATTCTTACGGGAATAATAGTTTGTTTTTTGTTTAGTTAAGCTTTTTTTATTTAATAAAGTTTCAGTATTTATAAAAAGTAGTACTAAGGAAACCAGACTATTTCTTTTGGCAATTTTAGCAAATTTGTGACCTGGCGCTGTGCTGATTGCATACGTTTTTTTTTTGCAGATATCGCATGACTCTTCTGAAAATGGGTCTTGTTGCGGTAAAAAATGTGGCATCGCCTGTACGGAAGATGTCGATAAACCAATACGATAACTTCGTTCAATCTGTGGCTTTATTAGAGCTTCAGAGATACTCAAAAGAAACAACCGCCTTCTTTCGTGGTATTTCTCTTGTTATGAGTCGTAGATATGATTAAAACGCATTTATTCTTTTTTTGCACATAAGAAACTAGAGCAGCCTTTTTAGTGAATCCAAATATGAATGAATGTTCTTCTCTCTTTTGATGTGGCAGAAATTCTATCGGCACAAATCTTTTGTTTTTTCTTACTGTGTCGATTACAGTCAATCCATTTGTTAGCATTTTGTAAGTTAAATCCAAGTCAGTAAAATAGTTGTCAAATGTTATGTTTCTATGAGATCCATAAAAAGTTCTTTTATTGATTGAACTACTTGCGCAGCAAGGCCTTTGGCGACAGTATTTCCTTCTTTGCCCACATATGGAATACCATTCAAAGGATAAAAAGTTTCTGAGTCACAGGCCCACCAAATTTTCATCCCCTATTTGTCTGGTTTAGCAGGCATATATTGTTGGAATGGACAACGTCCTCGGAATGGCACAAGCTGCTAATCCACCGTTATATTTTCGCCTGGAGTATACATGTTTCTCAAATTATTATTTATATTATTGAAAATGTCGCTAACAGGAGTTAATTTGTCTTTTATTTTGTCATCAAACCTTATAAACCTCAACAAAAACTTAAAGCGCTTCAAGCCCATCGTGGCTCTGAAAATTGGAGGACCGTACACAGGATTCCATAAAACATCGTAACTGGTTGAACTTTGTTTGAGATGGAATGCATACATCTCAATAGTTTCTGTGTTCTTCCAATTTTCTTCCATCAAGACCCGAGAAGCTTCTTTGTTTGTAAATAAAAATCATTCACCGGGTCATAAACTTGTTGTCTTGGTGGGAGATTTACTTTGTGCAATGACTTGACACCTCTTATTATATTACATGCCCGAAAGCGACCAGCAGGAAAAAAAGTATTTGACCAACTTACATTATCTTTTGAAGTGTACATTTTTTTTTGTTGCTGTACTTGTGATACATTCTCGCCCCCCGAATCATCTTCTATATCATCATTGATGTTCGCGATTTGTTCATCTTCGGCTTCACTTGCAAGATATGTTTTACTCAATCCAGAAACAGATTCGGAGCAAATATCATCAACATCATCATCGGATAAATAAGATAAGACATTCTCTAATTCTCTCTCAGATAATGTTCTTCTATTTGCCATCTTAAAACAATGTAACAATGCTATGCGCACGCTGCTGTGTACAAAGTACAATCGTTTTTTAGTTGAATTCATTGTATGTGCCTAATTAACACTGCTGCCCGTTTACGTTCGAAAAAAGTTTTTATATTTTTTTCTTGATAATGTAAAACATCTTATATATATTTTTTTTTTATAAAAACATTAATTATAGCACCAAAGGAGAAGTCACAAATCGACAAGTCTAAATGGTAACTAATTTTTTCAAATATCACAAAAAAACATGAGCAGTGTTTCCATAAGACACACCTTGCCCGGATAAGGGTTAAACGTTTTTAGCTTTTTTATGTGTTTGGAAATTTTTTGAATCAACATACATTAGTGGCTTCTAAGTTTTTGATTATTCCACAGTAATGCTCATAAGACGTGCAGTTCAAGTGAAGGTATAACTCACAAACTGATACCCTTGTCCTTTTTGAGGGTTCCGTACCCCAAGTGTGCCAACGGAACCCTATTTCTTAGCTCTACATCCGTCTGTCACAGGACTATATTCCTATATTTTATTCGTAAGAAGAAAAGAGGATGAAAAATAAAAATAGAAAATAGAGGAAGATGAAAAATAAGAAAAGAAAGACGGCGAAGGTAAGCGCCCTTTTACGGGAAAAGTTATGGGACATTTGAAGTGAACTTTGCAGAGTTTTAAATAAGAAAGGAAATCGGTCAAACACCATTGCTTTTAGTTGTCACATTTGCAGACGCTACGACGAATTTTGTTACTCGTTTGCCAAACTGCAAACCATTTGCAACGATATGTATCTCCAGAATTTGCGTTAACAATAACGAGGATAAAACTATTCACCATTTCGTTACGTAGCTTAGTTGAGCCAAATTAGACCTTATGTTCTTCGAGTAGAAATGAGATGTATACTCATCACCTACACTTTTTTATATTATTTGTAAAGACCCTTCGTATCCCAACATTCATCAGTCTGCAGGCAAAAATGTACTTGGCCTTATACAAATGACTAAAGGACAAAAGCCAATTGCCATCTCAATATCTCGATATCCTAAAGAGTGTATCGCAAAACAGCGGTCTATTAAGCGGGCATGTGTTGGGGCGTATTATTTTTTTAATTCCTTTGGAAAAGATGAGTGAACATTGTGTGGGTCGCCAAAGGGACGACCCAATTACAGATGACCCAACTCACCGCCTACCTAAAGTATCAAAACAATTTTCAACTTAAAGCCACAAAGTCTACGAGAAGCCTGCTAACATGGTTTTTTTATTTTTGTTTTTCTGAAAACAGAAGGGTTGGTACATGGTAGGTACCTGCTAATTATAAACAGCATTAAGCCTTCTTAAACCAAAACATAAAGCTTCCACTGATGGATTGCCAGCCACGCATTCTAAAAATATTCTTAAAATTAATTAATTCATAAATTTGTATAATAATCGACCCACACGCCTTTCCGTCAGAGTAATTATTTTCATTTTTTACAACGAGCACACATTTTAATCAATACTAACAAGAGCGTGGAGAATGAGTCGCACTTCCACGTAGTCATAAAGCTTTTATATGTACGTCTTGGCACTTGGCACTCCTGGGCCAAGTTGCGTGCCAACCTTCTTTATTCATCAGCCCGTCGATGTAAACGGAGAATGTCAATCACTGTCGTACGCCAATTTGCTCATAATTTGCATATCAGCATGCAAATAATGAGGGCACACATAAAGGACGAACAAAAAAGCAAAATTAACTCGATAATTTCCGGTTCCCACCGAGCCCCGGTCGGCGGCGCATGACATAGTCTGCCCTTCCCCTTTAGCCAGAGCTTCAATGTCAAGTATCAATGGCTTTGCCGGAATAGTGGGATAACCGCAGGCAGTGGAGCACTAGTTACTATTGTGCACACAGCTCTCGAATGCATTCGGGGTCATTGAGGAACAGCAAGTCGTCCTTGTGAGTAGGTAGGTAGGTACTCGTGTGCGGTACTCATTCTCCTTGGTTATGTGTGCGAATTCAATGTCGACAGCGCGGTATTATGTTGTGACCTTCGCGTGCCAAAGTGAATTTACACCGGCTTACATAGCAGGCAGACCTACCTGTGTGATCCTCCTAAGTGAGCGGCACCGAATGTTCAACATCCTTTTCGAGTGTATTTAAAAATGTTTAAGTACACTCGGCTGTCAGCTCACAATTGTGCCTATTCGTGCCTTTGCTGCATTTCAAGTATTGATTCGTTTGCTCCTTTAGTACTTATTTATGTATCTCTCGGAGGTGTTACACATGGTCATTGGGGGATTTAATAGTCCGGAGCAGTGCCATTTGTGTGATTTATTTCGAAAATATTTGTATCGCTCTGATGTGGATCATGTATGCTGCTGAGGACCGCAAAACAAAAACATTTAAGAAGTTTTAATTAAAAGTGACAAGCAAATCTGTGTTTGCCTCGAGATGTTAGAGCCTCCTTGTGCGTGGTATCGTGTGCGTATAAAGTTGATTAAAGTTAGAGGCTTTGAAGTGACAGGCAGCTAGGTAAGGGAGCAACTTGTGTAAATGTGTTCCAAAGCCATTTTGTTGTAACCGCAAGATTATAGAACACGTGTTTTCGAAAATTGGTCTGTGCTCTGCCTCGCACACATGTGCACAAAGGTCACGTTCCATCAGCCTTAGTCAAATTAAGTGGTTACTTGAGTTGTTTTGTCCTGTTTACATGCCAATTACGAATTTCGCTCTTTGCTTCACTTCCTAAGGTTTGTTCTGTTGAGAAAAAAAATTTACCAAAATAAAAGCTTTAAGCTAGGAGGAGGATGTTTTGTAAATTTGTGTATAAAATGTTTTTGTTTTGAGGAACTTTCCGGTTCGTTTAATGTTTATTCATCATTGTAAGGAACTTGGACGGAACTGTTTTTTTTTTGTTTGAGGACCTTCATGTACCGACTGATTGAATTCAGAGTAACTTAATCTTGTATAACTCGATAACGTGCGTTTGCAAGGGAAAATTTTTAAGAAAATATAAATGATGTTTCTCTGTTCAAGGAATGGGTGATTTGATTTGCTGGTATCATGAGTATTTTATTTCTGCAGGGATCAGTTAAGAGAAGGATCAAAGTTCTTCTTCTCAATGCATTTCCTCAAAAAGTGGCAACAACATTGAAGTCCACGGAAACTGTAAGCAACAACTTTTTTCCGACTGAAAATGCGTTTTATTTTAATTATTTGAATAAGCTCATCGAGTGTATGCCCTTCGCTCGTCTGATGCTTTTTTTTATTATAGCAAAAATTATAATTTCAAACTTAATATGTAACATTAACAGAGATATGGATTTGTTAAACCTCCTTTCTACTAAAATATTCGCTTAATTTGAAATATTTATCACAGTAAAATGCGTTAATAAATCGATGGAAAAGCCACAATGAAAACCTTCATTAAATTAAAAACCTAGCTTGGTCTACAGGGCAGAGAGAAGTGAGGAGAGGCATAAACAGTAGCTTGATTTCAATTGAATGATGGAATAAATACTTAATATTGAACAAATCAATTAATAATAAATAACGAATTATAAATAAAAGTTAATAATAAATAATTAATAAATAGAAAAATAATAAGTTATAAGTTATAAATACCAAAGATATATATTTAAAAAAAGTATAAATATCACAGAAATAAATAAATAATAAATCATAAATAATTAATAATAAACATTTGTTAATAAATAATAAATAATAATAATTAATAAATAATAAGATATAAACTCCAAATATATACAAGAAGAATAAAAAACAATATGTAAATAAATAAAAAGTTTATAAATAATTAAAGTACATTGATGAACAAATGGATTACACATTTGTAAGTAGCTTCGAAACCAAGCCATAGTCAGACATCAGGCACGCATTATTATATTTTGTGTAAAGTTTTGCTATTCTTTCGGCAACCATTTCAATTTCAGTAAGACTATGGAGTTCGTCTGTTGAGTAGTTACAGGGTTAGTTCATTATCATTTTGAGAGTTTTATTTTGTACAACCTGAAGTTTGCGCAGGTGGATTTTTGCACATTTTCCCCCATACAGGCGATCCGTAAAACATTATCGCCTGGAAAATGGACTTGAAAATCGTTTAAACTTTTTTATAACTTCTTGAAGGTGGATATCAAAAGTTAGTCGTTGGTCTAAGTTTACCCCGAGATACTTTGCTCTTGACTTCCCCTCAATCTGGACATTTTTAATTAAAAGACTGTTGCTTAGAAGATAGCCAGCTTTTCTTTTACGGGTGAAAAAGACAACTTGAGTCTAGAAGCATTTATTTTGATTGTGAATTGATTCTAATAATAGAACCAATCACATCAAATGTGTAAATTCGTCTAATGGTTGGATTGCGTTTTTTATTCATAACCCAATGTCTCGTGTCCTTGTTGGATTCTCCTATTTTTTTTTTCATAAAAGATCTCTTGTCACCTGCATCTAATTAACTTCGAAGGAATTCGCATCTATTTTTTCCCAATCCTTGGCCATGGAAAAAGAACGGAAGAATATGTCAAGCTCATCAAAAGTCAGTTGGAACAAAGTTTCATTGGCAGTTGGCTATTGTAATGTGATTCAATTCAAGATCATTGAACAAACACAGTACATATCAATGTATAGAAACATGGTATCTTCTCACATATCACAAAGCGTCGTATGGATGGATGGACTAGAGATCAAGTGGTCAACATTATTTACATTTTCTTTCTTTTTAACAGGGAACAAAGCGAATAGAAATATTTAACGCAAAGAAGAACAAAGGGGTCAGGTTGCTTGTACAAACTGTACTGTGATCTAAATCCAGCCGGAGGTATTTGATGGGAATTTCTAGTCTAGAAATTTAAAAAATCGATTTTTTTTATATTTTCAAAGTTTAACTTTTCAAGAATATACCTTTAAGAGGATTTTTCAAAATTTAAATTATTTTCGGAGATATCGGTATTTTGCTGACGCGGCATCCAAACTGATTCGGCCGGAACTAATCGAACAAAAGACATTAGGGATTCTCCATCTACCTGAATCCACATTTCTCAGTAACACCTTTTGTCCTTTGTATATATTGTAATACAAGAATCCATGGTTACTTGTATCTTTTATATTTAGAATTCACTTACGCTCAGCTGCTAATAGTGGAATTCTAACCTTCAAACCACGTGGACGTACATATGTGTTGTGAGTGAAATAAAAATATGGATAAAAAATCCTCAGCGCAAAGGATTACGCGTCCAGATCGACAAACAAAAAGGCGATTTCACGGCAATAGATTCACAGCACAGGAAGACACCAGTTTAACGAGTGCATCAAAGGAGGGCAGAACTGCTCGATATGAAGAGAGAAACGCGGAAAATATTTTTTTCGAAGTCGAGGAAGGTCTGATGTGAGAAGCAGGAAAGGCAGATTGAATACATTTAAATCTACAATATCATTTCAGTACTTAGACTGCGTAAAACTTTACGCGAAACTTCAAACGCGTTTTTCTCGGAACTGTCGTTTTTAAAACAATACCCACGATTTCTCAGGTTCTACTGGACCGATTTACCTGAAATTTTTAAAGAGTCTTCTTTATAGATTTGTCTATGTCTGGAACTATTCTCATTCCCGAATTTGTTTTTTTTTTTTTTTAATTCCAAACAGTCAAAAAAAGTGGAACAAAAATTGTTGTGAAAAAAAAATCTTTCCAACTTTTCCGTAGTCCCTGACATTGCGACATTATTCTAGATTAATAATCCTGTTTTTTTTTTTGGTTTAAGATTGCTAGCAGGGTTGAAATCATGAGTATGGTTACGCACCCCCACTTCATCAACAGCAAATTTTTGAAATTTTCAATTGTTCTTATTTTTAATTTTTTCTGCATTCTTGTTATGTTAATAAATAACTAATAAAAAAATTTATACTAAAAATATTTTATTAATTGCCTTTTTTTCAGTAACTTAAAGAATTACATGAAATTCATGCCTCTAGACTAGAATACCCCCTTAAGAAGGACATTAGTTGCTTAATGTCCTTTGCAGAAATCTCATCAATTGAATTGAAGAAAGGTCTACCAAGCGCTCGCTGTCTAGCTCTAGCAAGAGCCAAAGAGGCGCAAAAGAACTGTATTAGGGGTTCCATCTCAGCAGCTGCGACAGTGTGAATTGTGTGGGTAGCCTAGCTTAACGGCATGATTTCCAATTGGCCAGTGTCCTGTGCAGGCCGCCACAAGTTTAACACTATCATGACGGGTTCGGCGAAGGAGATCTTCTGTTTTGGATTGTTTGTATTCAGGCCATATTTTCCTTGATATTGCACAGGACGTCAGACTGGATCATCTAAGGTTTGCTGCTTTAAGGAAGTATGAAGATAAAATAGCCTTTA
Source organism: Orthonevra nobilis (assembly GCA_963555765.1). NCBI lineage: Eukaryota > Metazoa > Arthropoda > Insecta > Diptera > Syrphidae > Orthonevra > Orthonevra nobilis. Next base: position 74,428,086 of record OY743225.1, read on the forward strand.
CTGCATGCAGTGAGACGAAAACCTCCCCTATAGGCGAGCGCTGAAAAACAGATCCCGGCCTCGCAATTTCATCGGCCCTCTCATTACCTGGAATGTAACTATGACCAGGAACCCATATAAGGGAAATGAGCTGAACTTTTAACGTCGCTATTTCAGCTTGGCATTCCTGTACTAATTTTGAATGTGAAGTAAAGGATGCAAAAGCTCTGATAGCTGTTTGGCTATCAATGCATATGGCAACCATCTGACTTGGCATGATATTTGGATGTAATTTGATTTGACAACATGCTTCCCGGATTGCAAAAAGTTCCGCTTGGAAAACGCTGGAATAATCGGGCAGTCTATAGGCTTTACTGATGTTCAGAGATTCTGGGAACACAACCGCACCGACTTCGCCGCCCATCTTAGAGCCGTCAGTGTAGATTGTCCATTTGAATTCTTTGCACATCTGCCCACTATTCCATTTCGCTCTTTCTGGGATTAGATTAGTTATTTGATGAATAAATTCTAGGGGCCGTATAGTCCATTGGTGATGATACCAAATCTCTTGGTATAAGATCAATTATAGTGCTATGACCATATGGTTTTGAAGTCCAGCAACCAGATTCTCTGAGCCTGATGGCGCTGTGTGCTGTAGTGTTTTTAACACGTAGGTCCAAAGGTAGGAGATGCAGCATTTCCGTCAGAGCATCTGATGGAGTCGATCGCAGAGCGCCTGTGGTACCTATGCATGCTGTTCTAGTGCTAGTGATCCGTATGTTAGAATCGGGCGAACCACCAAAGGTTCTACTGCTTGTGTCGCTGATCAACGTTTAGCCTTCGGCTGATTTTATTGTCTGAAGTAACGCCTAGGTATTTAGCGTTGGTACACAGAGAAAGAGCTTGATCGTTCAGACGGGGAAGTGGGAAGCTGAGTATCTTGGTTTTATTAGTGTAGGAAAATCACTATTGTTCATTCTGTAAGTGCACGGACGACTCCATGAAAATTCTTACTGTGGCAGAAAAAGGATGGAATTCAATTCAAGGAGATATATTTTCAGATTTGAATTTAATAAAACAAGAATAAAAAAAATTGCTAAACTTGATTTCAGGATATTTCTTGTTAATTGTGTTGATACTATTTTATTCCCCAAAGATCCGACCAACTCTTGTCCTTAGGCAGCTTATGTCCCCATGTAATGAGTTCCAATGCCAATTCAATTCCTTTCTCAAGATTGATGTGCTCCTTAACCCAACCCGCACAAGATACAGGTAATAAATTGACTTCCACAGGCCTATCAGTTTATTTACAAGATAATTACAACCACTCTAACCGATGACATAAGGGACCATGTGACGCTCGTGAACAGGTTATCCACTTGTACACCATAGAATAATAATTGTCCCCATACAAACGTCAATAATCGTAATCCGCAATGAATTCCCAAAGTTCTGCGAAATAAAACGAAACACATGTCACACACTGGGAGTCGGGGCCATAACGCAACAGTCTTGTCGTTAAACGCGATAAAGGACTGCGCCTCCTGTCCTAGGGACAAATTAAGCAAAGATTTACGATTGAATTTAAAAATGATTGTTAAATTGCTGTTAAGCCTGAGACATGTAAGGATACAATTGAAAAATTACCTTGTACAAGTACAACCTGCTCTGGAGGCATGAGCCTTGCATGCGTATCCTCCATCCTTAATGCTCCTGTGTATTAATTTAATATTTTAATACATGGCTTTCTTGTGTGTGCTTTATTTGTCATGACTTTTAAAGAGGACATGAACAAATTTTGAAAACGGCTCTTATACGGATGTTCGAGTTCGAGATTTTTGGGTAAATTGGGACTTAAGGTAGATCTGTTCCGTGGTGAGGATTATTTTTATGCTAATTGGAGATTTCGACGTTTTGGTAGAAAGTCATCTCGAAACTTGGCGGTGTGCTGTAATACTTAAAGCATAAGGCGGATTTTAGAGATTTACTCGTAATTGCAATTCGAATATCAAATTACTCTTGAAATTGCTTTATTATAGATAGGATGATAACGTCTTGGTTGGCAGATCGCAATTGTATGTTTCAATTTCAGGTGTAAAGGTACTTTTGAGGAAATTATTTATCAATTTTTCTGTAGTATAAACAAAATTCAATATCAAAATATTAAAATTACAATAAAATTCTATCTGTCTTGTTCCAAATGACGCCATTGTTCCAAATCGCACCAAGATAAAGGGTACATATGTACAACCGTTCGTTGGACCAGAAAGAGTTCGTCAACGCTTATTTTAAGCCAGGGAATGGTACGAAACTTTGTTGTTTGGAATTGTATGAGTAATTTTTTTTTTGGGAGTTGTATAAAGTCTGCCCATCAGACTTGCCAAAACTACTCAAAACTCAAGGTGAGAGTTGACGCGCACACGAAGGGCTCCGCGGCTCCCAAGAGAATGCAACACTGTATTTTTGTAATTCATAGCATCGCCCGCAAATATTCACGATTATGCAAGACAAAGTAAAAGCTCGACCTTTGTTGACTTGCAATTCCAATGAGAAAAAGAACTTCCAGATGGGAAATAGTTGTTGTTGTAGAAAGTTGAAACAAATGAGGATTAAAAACTATAATAAGGGAAAAAGATGTAGACTTACTGTGTGAATGTATAATTCTGATTTTTTTTTTGACAATTCCATGCGAAGAATTCATCTCAAACCGAGTAAAAATTCCTTCGGAGTTTTCGATGAACGTCAAAATGTAGTGATGTAAATGCGAATTCTGATTTCCCACCCTAACGCGTAAAAAATAATGGAAAATTGAATGCCTGAAATACTTAATTAACATGCACAACGTCATTCAATGTTTACATTTATCTCTTTATTCCAACCCTCTGTATTAAGTGATTTATTGAATTGCTGGGTTAATCAACATAACTCAAACACATTAAAATCATATGTCATATTTATTTAAATAATTTATTTTTAGAAATTGACATTGTAATTAACTTTTTCGGACAGAGAAAAATACCGCCACGAAAGCAAAATTCGTATGCATGGATGTGACACTTCCTTTGGTTGGGAAGAAACATTCGCTCCAAAAAATCCCAACAAATGATCTGTGCCATAATGTTTTTATTTTTAACTTCCCATCAGGAAGTTCTTGTAGCTTGTAGTTGTTTCTTACCATGAATCAAATGCTGGAGGTCTTTCTAAAAAAATGACATAGAGATAAAACAACCGGCAAAGTGCGAGTCGGACTCGCGCACCGAGGGTTCCACACAAACTGGTAGGTATATAAGTTCACCCATCACAACAATCTATAAAAAGAACATTCCCTCATGCCAAATTTCAAGAGTCTAGGTCGCCTGGAAGTGCCCTTAAGGTTTTGATTCCCTAGCGAGTAGTTGCGAGTTTGAAAAAATGCGGCTTAAATTGCTGTTTCTTTTGATTGCATTGACATAAAAGATTTTTTTACAGCTTTAAAATATTACAGACTTGAGTATTTTGTATTTCAATTAAACACCTCTATGCGTTAATGAGGAAAATGGTATTGAGTTTAAATTTAGTAAAAATATTTTTATTATATGATGTAACAAAAAATGTACGGTTTTCGAAATTTTTCATTTGTCTGTGCTTTAAGACGTTGCTTCGTACCAAATTTCAAGATTCTGAATTCACGGGAAGTATCCTGTATCTTTTGATTGCGTTGCCTTAGAAGTTTGCTTCAAGGGACAGTAGACCTGGGTATTAGATATAAACTCCAGCTTGATACCTCCACTCGTTCCTGAGAAAAAGGGTCTCGATAGATAGACGGACGGACGGACAACAAAGTGATCCTATTTATAAGGGTTCCGTTTATTCCTTTCGAGGTACGGAACCCTAAAAATGACAAATCGGTCTTCGGAAGTCTCTATTAACCAGAAAGATTTATATTTGAAGATTTCGCCAGCTCGAAAGGAAGAGAAGGGGGAAATCTCTCTGCTGAAACTATGTCATGTACTTTTGAACCCTTTCTAGAAGAAAATAAAGATTATTCCAACAATGGTTAATTTGATGAAAGTTCATCGTACAAGAAATAAGGTTGGAAAATTCTACCAACAGAAAAAACAATTAACTCAGGGTTACAGACCCCAAATCGAAGCCTGCAAAGTTCAAAATGGAAAAATTAAAGTAGAATTGCAATCAATGCTGAGGACATGAAACAACTATTTGCTCAGACTGTATAACAGCAATGATGAATCATATTCCGCTGGCAGGTAGCCTGAACCATTCGATGAAGACAACGCAGACCAACAACAGCGTCTACCGGACCTAGGCGAAGTCTAATTAAGTCACGTTAACTTAAGTCTAATAAAGCCACCTAAGCTGTCAAACTTTTCAAAGCGGCGGCGATGACACAAGAAAGAATGACAGATGAATGGAATCTCAGTATTTTTTGCCCAATCTTGAAGAAAGGAGACCTTCTAAGCTGCGCCAATCACGATGCCTAAAACATCTCTTCTGCAGTTTTATGTTGAACGTGTGAAACCGTTCGTCAACAACATGATAGGTCCTCATCAATGTGGCTTTCGACCAGAATAGTCCACCATCGACCAAATATAAACCCAACGGCAAATCACGGAATAAGCCCAGGAGCTTCAAATCGACACTCACCATGTTTTCATCAATTTCAAGGTTGATTTTCGTTTCTGTTTCGTCAACAGAGGCGAGATGTATGAAGCTATGTCTGCCAAATTTGTCTATTTGTGCAGGATGACGATGGAGAATTCAAGCTGCCGAATTAAGATCGGCAAATACGTTGCCGAACCACTTCTCAAGCAGCGTTTTATGCAAAGTGATGCACTGTCATGCGGTTTCTTCAACATCATACTACAATAGTGCAAAAGTAGAGACACTGTCTTTTAAAGATATTGATATAAACCGAGAACGTAGCTTGATGTCAACAGTGCGTTCGTGAGTATTCAGATAGAAATATTGCCGTTGACAGCTTTAGCGTTGAGGTGGTTAGTGACTTTGTCTGCCGAGGATCCGCTGAAAAGCACAGGTTATAACACCATTGCTGAGATCAAACGAAGAACTCCTTATGACCCTTATAATATCCATCCTGCTTCGTGGTGCACGGCTGACCTTAGTATTTGATATTAATTTCAACTTGATACTTTCAAGCATTACAAAATAGGCTCTTACGTAGGTTGCTAGATATATTTCTGGCCTAATAATGAAGTTGCGAATATTTATCATCAAAAGTGGTTTTATTGTTTTTCAAAGTATTCTCCATCATGATTTATATACTTTTGCATGCGCTCAAACCAATTGTCGAAACACTTTTTCCACTCCGATTGAGACACCTTCAACAGCATGTTCTGGCGACAAAAATCGTTGACCACGCATTTTTTTCTTGGTGTGCGGGAATAAAAAGAAGTCATTGGGTGCCAAGTCAGGGCTGTACGGCGGATGACTCATCAATTCGACGTTTTGGCCGGTCAAAAAGGCGCTGGTTTGAGCCGAAGTGTAAGAGCTCGCATTGTCATGGTGAACAATGATTCGTCTTCTCTTGTTCGTTTTTCGAATTGCTCCGAAGACTTCAGGCAAACAAATTGTGGTGTAACACTCAGAATTGACCATCCTATGTTGCTCAAGCGGAACAGTCGCCATATGACCAATTTTGCCAAAGAAACAGGTGATCATTTGCTTCAAAGTGCTTCTTCTTCGAACAACTTTTGTTGGATTTGGCTCGTCTTCGAAGACCCACACGGTCGATTGTTGTTTTGTTTCAGGCTCATACGCATAGATCCATGATTCGTCACCTGTGACAATCTTATAAATTTCTTTACACCAATCGACACGAGCCTTTTTTTGAGCGACTGTCAAACTGTGAGGGATCCAACGAGAACAAACCTTTTTACGGCCAGATGTTCATGCAATATCGAATGTATGCTGGTGGGAGAAATGCCCAGGGATGTCTCTATCTCACGGTATGTCACATGACGATCTTGCATTATCAGTTCACGCACGGCATCAATGTTCTCTGGCACAACGGCCGTTTTTGGACGACCTTCACGGAATTCGTCTTTGAGCGATCGTCGGCAATGACTGAATTCATTAAACCAATTTTTCACAGTACTATAGGATGGTGCTTCATCGCCATACAAAGATTTAAGTTCATCAATGCACACTTGTCGTGATAATCCACGTCGAAAGTTGTGAAAAATGATCGCACGAAAGTGTTCACGAGTTAATTCCATTTATTTGCCGAGATGAATTTTTCAAGTCTCTGTAAATAAAACAATTTACGAGACAACAAGTTCTGAGTGATATTATGCTAAAAAATGTCAAACATTCCAATGGAAATGTCAGATTGCACCTGGCAACAATTAGTGTTGCCTAGGCCAGAAATATATCAAGCAGCCTACGTAACAGACAAACAGACGGACAACGAAGTGATCCTTTAAAGTTACGCTTTTTCTTTTTGAGCACCGGAACCTTAAAAATAAAAAAAGATCCAGTTTTCCCGTTTCTTCGCTGATTCGAAAACATTATTTAATGGTCAATGACCCCGATCCATTGTTATTTTCGCGTAGGTTCTTGCTTGCGTAGATCCATACTGTTGTACAGCTTTTAGAGCTTTTTACCAAGCATTTACATTTTCATGTAATTGGATGGATATGTCGGAATATTGACCTAGCTTAGCCCCTTTAAATATATTTAAGGGCATAATTGGTAAATCTGAGCAAAACCAGTACATTTATTAGTGCCGTAAATTAGGAAAACTGAAATGTTTAATTTTTAAAGGCAAACATATTTTGCAACATAAAAAGACGGCCGCTTGAGTCCAAATATTGATAAAGGCTTCTTGGTAAATAGCAAAATATTTTCATCGCTGGTCATGAAATTCCTCTTCGGGGAGTTCATTTGGTAGCATTTCCTATTTAAACATCTTTTTCTATTTCTGGTCCTTTTCCAGAATCCAAATATAAGCACATTAATCTCATTTATCCTTTTGAGTATTACTATTCCCTTTCCCACTTTTACATTAATGAAATTAAGTCTTTCTCGTGTTTCTCAAAAAAAAAAAAAAAATTCCCCCGAAATGTCAACATGGTCCTTTCATTGCGAATCCCTATTTATTTCTTGTCAAGGGTTTGAATCTCTAGCCTTCACACCCACTCAACATTCGGCTTAAAATTTAACCACGCATTTGATGGTCAGAAACAGTTTAAGCTCTTTAACGGAGAATATTTGCTAAAACTACTCGAGGGGACTTTCCAACACCATGTGGTATATTTAATAATGTAAACAATTTCGGTAGTATTACCCGAAAGTACTCCTTCAAACAGGGATTCGAAATTCCATTATAAATGCAGATATCGCCCATGGGGAGTCAAGACGACTCCTTGACGTTTTGTCTGTTTGCTTTCTGTCAGAGTGACGACGAACTTGAAATAAGGGACATACTCGTATCTTGCGCAAGTGTCACTTCAAAGAATTGATACTTTATCTGACGTATAAAGTGCTTGAGGACTTTTAACAATATTAATACGATAGAAGCATCATAAAGTTTGAGTTGAAGGATGCTCTGTTGTAGTAGGTGGCCAATTTAAATTTAATTTGTCAACAAAAAAAATGTTACAATGGACCTTGAAATAAACGGCAAGGGTTGTGAAAAAAACAATGAAGGGTAAATTGATTTATTTAGCTCCCATGAAAGAAGATTGGACGACAAATTGAAGAAAGAAAATTTAGAGAACATTCTGGTAGACAAAGTAAGTAGGAAACTAAACGGTTAACGTTTTATTCATTTATAAACTATTAGCAAAAGTTGACAGCCTAATTTAAGAGATATTTCTAAGCATTGTTTTGTTTTTTTTATTGGTGATATATTTCCGACAAACTTTCCCTAGCTTATCAAAATCAGGATGCGAAACTGACATAAGTGTTTTTGGTTTACTGGCCTGATTTTGTTCACATTAAATTTCCAGAATGTTGTGTTAAGGGAACAACGTCTGAGGAATGAACTTTGCTTTTGGACTCATCAACAGTGATCATTCTTTGTTATGTTGACAAAATTGGAACCCTTAAAAATCAGTACCAAAGCTGATTATGAAGCTCTGACTGCAAGACGGTTTAAAGACTATAACCAAGTTGGTCTGTTGAAGAATTCTGTAAAAATTTTGATGAAAACAACCAGGACCTCGGGTCGAAGGACCATTTATAAGAAAACTGAAGAAATCGCAGATTGAAGAAACAAAGCTGCGATCGCCAAATGCAGGTAACAGCAATCAATACCTTAACTCCTGGCTTGCAGCAACATCGAGGAATCAATACCGGAATAGAGTGAGGACCATCATTAATCTGGGCAGCGCTGGTTTTACCACTTTGAGCAATGTGCAATAATTTTAAATTTATTCAAATTTAAAGCTTCTCATGACAGAGCAAGAAATTACACTTCAAAGCCACACTGAGGACAAGAATGTTATGCAATTCATTATTCAATTCCAACAATTATCTTCAGTCCGCTTGCCTCTTAGCTAGATGGCTTTTACTTTCAACTGGTGTGCTCCACCGAAGCGTAGTTCTTCTTTTACCGCGCCAAGCTTATGGCTCAGATTCGGAGGCTTTTCAGCTTGACCGTAGTTTCAGTTGGGCGAGTGAGTTTCGAAAAATTCTTTCTTGAGCGATGTTCAAAAAATTGCTCTTTTTTGCATCAAAGATATCAGTGCGATCATTATCGACCATAACGGAGCAACGACATCTCAGCAGCATCATTTTGTGCAATTGGACAAGTTTTGCAGCGGTGCCAAAACTATAGCTCCCTACATCTCCATAAATGCTCGTGGAATTCGGAACTCTACCGTTGTTTCCAAGATCTTCCGTAACCTGAATCTTTGATCAATTTAAGAATTTATTTGCCCAAAACTTAATTGGCAAGAATTAGAATCAGGTTATCGACGAAGTGTTTTAAGCGTTCACACAGTGTGAATTGAAAGATCAATTTGGTATCAGGATTATATTGACGACTGAACTGGTATTCGTATGCCAACTTTATAAACATCGGAGTCAAAAAGCTCCTCGAAATCATAAATAAAAATTGGTGTTCCTTTGGTGACGTCAAACAAGCTTTTGTCAAGCTTTGGCATCAAGGCTCAAGATATAAGCTTCGGCATGTTTTTCAGACATTGTGAATTCTTTTCTTTAAAGGTATTTCTCTAGTATTACTCAAGGAAGTGTCTTTGGCCCGGTATTGAACTAATTTATTCACAAGGTTTTCTTCGCGGTTAAGGCACCAACATAGCTTTTTTTTTTTTTTTTCAATTTCAAAGCATTTTTATTATTTCAATTCATTTACTTACATGCTAGACAAAAACGCTTAAAGCTAGCTTAATTAACTTAACTATGTTTATACTAACTTACTGGCCCTATGCGGGCGCTCTAAGATAAACTTTACAACTTAAATATGTCTTTCGACTTAATATTATTTATATCTAACTAACTAACATTATATGTAATACTAAGAAAATATTGTTTTAATACAAAAACTTAGTGTTAGGACTTTGATTTTACTTAATCTAAGTTTAAAACTAAACTAAAAGACTAATCCTAAACATAAAATCTTAATCTAACTTAAAATAAAATTAAAACTACTTACTCACTAATTACTAACTACTACCTAACTAAAACTACTACTAGTCATTGCTCTTGCAATGTGACTTCGAATAAGTTTTATCAGAAAGTTGTCCACTCTGATCAGGTTGGCCCCGTTGTACAGGACCTCATTACTATAGAATTTTTTGTACTCAGACTCTGGAGTTCTATATAAATGGAGACAAGCCCTAAGGCATCGTCTCTCGAAAACCCGTATCTTTTTCATTAAGCTTGTTCCCACGTTAAACCAAACGGGACAGCCATAGGCAAGGACCGGCCGAATAAGGGCCGTGTAGCAGATCACCTTCACCTTGGCATCGAGTTGACTGCTGTGAAACAGTCTCTTTGTCAAGGCAAAGGCCGCTTTGGCTCTGGCCAGAGCAGCATCTATATGTTTGTTAAAATATAGATATTGATCTAGCCAGATCCCAAGGTATCTGACAACACTTCGATTCGCTAATGGCTGCCCGTTTTGTCCAACAATTGAGAACGTTCGCCACTTCTTTCTAGTATTTCTAGACGCCCCAGACAACGGAGTCCTGAACAGAATGGTCTCGCACTTTTGAAAATTGATTTTCAACTTCCAATCATCGCAATATCCCTGTACCTTTTCGAAGTCACGCTGCAAGAGACTTACAATGACCTCGATCTTCGGACTTGACCTGTACGCGATCAAGTCATCTGCGTACGCTATGGATTGGCGGAGAGATCCTACAAGATCACTTGTGAAGATCGTAAATAATATCGGCGAAATAACTACACCCTGTTGTAGACCGTTTTTAATTTCGAAAGTCCCAGCAGACACCACACTGCCATTTTTCACAATAAACTGTCTGCTGGTGAGCATATCTAAGATTATGTACAGCAGCGGTTTGCTTATGCCGAGCTGATCAAGCTTGAAAAAGAGCCCCTGCAACCATACAGTGTCAAAGGCCTTTTCCAAGTCAATCAACAAGGCACCCGTGCATTGTTTCTTACCTTTGTTCCATTGGATATCCGATACCAGTTTAGACGCGGCATGAATACAATCATGCCCCGCTCTGAAACCGAATTGGTTATCCGGAATAATATTTTTGTCCTCAACCCACTCGGTCAGGGCTCTATTGATCACTTTTTCAAACACTTTGCTGATGTTGGGAAGGAGACTTATCGACCGGAGATTTGCCGGATTGGACGTGTCTTTGTTCCGTTTAGGAATTGGTTGCACCACCGCTGTCTTCCAATGAGCTGGATAATGTGCATTATTCAGCAAATTGTTGAACAGGGTAGTGTAAATGTTTACCGCTTCTAGAGGAAGGTGTTTAAGAACAATATTTGGTATTTCGTCGATTCCCACAGATTTCTTACTTCTCAGTGTACCGAAAATAACCAGGAGATCTTCTTTTGATATGAATGTAGGGTGAATCCCTTCATTGGCGATGACATCATTTGCCAAATTCTCGTCATTGAACATGGTAAAACCAGTGTTCTCCGATCGCCAGTGTTCAATGTCATATCGCAAGTAGAAGTTGTGCAATAGGACACGATTTTCCAAGATATGGTTCGGGCGAGTGCTAACATTCACCTTATACACATCTTGAAACGCCGCACCTATTACTTCAACTTTCTCCTGAGGATCTTCGATCACAAAAAAGTTGTCATCTTCGATCGCTTCTGTTGGATCTATGCCTGCTGTCACAAGTACTTGTTCGTTGTCTGTAGTTCGGGGGAGCTTAAGACACGGAAGCTCATTCTGATTTTTTCTTCGAAAGATTTTATTAATTTCCGGGAACATACTAGGATTGCTAGCTTTAACAGCCCGGATTTTGTTATTCCAATGCGAATTAATTACAGCACGGTAATTTTGCTGAATTAATTGCAGTAGGTTTTTAAGCTCTGATTTCAGTGTCCTAACCTCCGAGTTTTGTGGGTCGGTGAAACGTCTGTACAGGAGTTTAAGTCTCGTCAGTAGCCTACTCTTTTGTCGGTGTAGAGCGTCGATCGTAGCATTGCGGTATATATTGACATTGTCAGTCAGTTGGTACTTAGGAATTGTTCTGTCCATTGTTTGTTTTATTGTGTCGTCCATCCGTTTGAGGTAAGTGTCGATCTCTTCGTTCGACAAATTCCTGTTGGATGGTGGGTTGAGCGAGTCCGAAGAGAGTGCTCTTGTCATTGTTCGGGAAAAACGTGTCCACCGCGTCCTACTGTAATTGTAAGAATGCGTTTGAACATACTCCTCCAGTTCCGCAATTTCGTTGGGAATTGTTACTACGGCACTAAATCCGCAATGGTCACTGTCGTACACGAATGTGTGAAGACAGTTTATTGTCTGTCGGTCCATGTCAGTGAGCTGTATCCGTTCGTCAAACAGCATAAGATCTATGTAAGAGCCGCACCAACATAGCTCTGATGGTGCCGATGGCAAGAATATATTAACTTCAGATACTACAGTCGACTCATTAAATAAAAAGATCCTGCGGATGGACAGAAAATTGAAGAGTCCAAAAAAAAAAAAAACCCAAAAACCCATTTAAAAAAAAAAACTTACCTGAAATAGAAGACAGACGTGAAAAAGAAACACAGTTAGCCTTAATTTAGATATGAAAAATGTATTCCATATAAGAGCCATTGTTAAAGTAACAGAGCTGTAGGATAATACATTGTTCTGCGACTGCTTTTGTTAATATTTTTAAATAAATAAAAATTATTGAACTTAAGACTACTTGAATTCGTTGAACGCTTTGGCTTTTAAATTATTAAGTTGAAAATTCAAGAGCCCTCAAATATTATATTGACTTGAAGCCTTTTGATTACTTTAAATGATTTATAATTTAACGAAGTCAAAACTAATATAATTGAGAAAGTATTTTTTAATAAGAAATACTTCGGAGCATTCAAAAGACTACATAAAAAATCCTTAAATTTAATTGAGTGAACTTGAGTATCCACTTAAAACATATAACAAGATAACAGTGAAAAGATGAAATAAGAAACCATCAAAATTTTAAATACGACAAACCATACGCATTATGAACAACTGATCCCGTTAAAAGGCAATCAATATTTTGCAAAATTTACTGCTTGATAAGGAAAGTAAATTTTAGTTCCACATTTATAGCAAAATCTTCTATGTAGCCAAAATGTTTGCCAATCAGAGTTAATGGAAATTTCCCTTTATGTACCCATACTTAAAATAAAAAAAATTTTGAATACGCTTTTATTGACCAAATAAAAACCGGCCAAATGCGAGTCGCGCAATGAAGGATCCGTACAAGCTTGTAGGTATATAAATAGTCCTTCTATCATTGAAATCGAGTCGCGAAGAATTTCATCGCTTTTGTTTGCGTGTTACACCCTTAAGGTCTTGATTCCCTCGAGAGTTTCAAAATATGTGACATACTGCATATTTTCTAATACTAAAATTCACATAGCTATCTTCTTGGCGCTGAATTGAGTTGCGATTATGAAACACTTTGGTTATTGTTGTCATATATGTATGAACTAACAGTTTTCGTATTTTCCCTTTACTTGTGCTATAAGATTGTGCTTCTTGCCAAATCTCATGATTCTTGGTCAACGGGAAGTACTCCATATCCATGTCAAAAACGTCCATATATTTTTACTGAATTGACTTAGAAGCAACTTTATGGAACTGCAGTCTTAAGAATTTTACTTTATTAATTTCAACTTGATACATCCTCACTTTCCTGCCAAAAAAGTGGTGGCAGATAGACGGACAACAAAGTGCATCCATATTGGTTCCGTTTCTCTTTTCGAGGAACGGAAACCTAAAAAAAGCAGATATTTTTCAAAATAGAATATAAGAAGAGGCGCCGACGCTATACACCTAGAATATACCTCAACTATGTATTTTCCTATAAATAATTAATTAATTACGTGCTGAAATTATAATAATGCAAACAAAAAAAATCAAGAAAAGCAATCCAGACATGTGTCAATTTATGTGTTAACTAAGTGCACTAAATTGAACAAATTATGGAGCCGGAATTCGACTCATTTCAATCGGGTGGACGATGAAGACTAGGTGCCAGAAAAAAATGAAAATGTGGTTGAGGCGTCCGATATTGCACAAGAGATTCAATAAGGCGTCATTTGATCTGCTACACGGCCCTCATTCGGCCTATGCCTGCATATGGATGTCCCGTGTGGTTCAACGTGCGAGCAAGTTTGATGGAAAACATTCGAGTTTTCGAATCGTCTGTCTTAGGGCTTGTCTCCATTTATATAGAACACCAGAGTCTCAGAGAGGAGCCAACCTAATCCGAGTGGATAATTTTCTTATCAAACTTATTTGGAGACACGTTGCAAGAGCAATCACCTCGACCAATAACCTGATCTTCGGGGCTTACAACCACAACTACGAGTATCACGATACTGTTCGCATTAATGGTTTCATTCCTTCGGATCCATTCCTCTATTTTGACCTTAACGAAATGCAGTACTGTTAATCTTGCACGTTGCCAGGAAAAGTGTGGATAAGCGACTTATCTTTAACAAAGACATCGCAAGCAGCTCAGCGAAATATCTCCGGTTAAGTAGGCTGGTTTCGGTCCGCACCGCCTTCAGTTCTGGTGCTTACAAGGAGAAGCGACTTAGCCGTAGTACTTCCGTTTAGGACAGCCTCGTTGTACAATGAATGTAGTACTGTTAATCTAGCCTATCCGGCTTATATAGTTTAAGGTAGGTGTAGTTTTTTTTTTTACAGGTTAATGAAAGTTGTACGACAGTACTTAAAAAAAAATACATATCCTGTATGTTTTGTGTTTTTCTTTAAGTGACTTATTTAAGGTAGCTTTAAGGTTAGATACAAGATTATTTTAAGGAAATATTTCAATTTAAATACTTTCATTCACTTAGTTTTTGTATCAATCCTTTTCTTAGTTTTTAATTAATTCATTAATGTTTTGATTAAATTTCTTTAAAATACTTTCGTCGAAAGGCATAGATGTAAAATTCAGTTTAGTTTAGAGTGCCCAAAGGGGACCAGTAAGATACATTATCACTTCAAAGTTTAGTATCTTTTAGTTAGTTTAAGCATTTTTGCCTAGCGTATTCTGAATTATGCATGCAAATAATGCAAAAAACCAAAACAAGAGGCTGCTTTGGTTGATAACGATGATTATGCGAGAGAATTGTAAAAATTAGCATCGACCGAAATTCCATCATCTATTGCTGTTGCTCGAGACTACATGGCTGCTCCAGTTCAGGAAGAGGCCTACCGCTCGAAAGATGGCAAGATATGGAATGCGAATCCACCATATCCTGCAAGGCCAAGTTCGCATAATGAGGCAACCATTACGCGTAATGGGCCATTACGAGGAACATTTCCGCATCACAGAGCCATCTTCAAATCATGATTGTTCCCCCACATTCGTGAAAATCATTTCGACCATGGAACGAAGCGCATCCTTATAAAAAAAAAGTGAGTTTTGACGATGCCCAATGAGGACGAAATGTGTGCCTTCTTTGGGATTTTGCTGTTTAGTTCCACGCCAATTCGCAGCAAATTTTGGGCGTTACAATATGCCCATCTACAAAGCCACCATGTCCATCAAGGGGTTCAAGCACTTGACCATCCGCTTCTATGACTATAACAAGAGTGCGGAGGGGTTTCTACAAAGCAAATCTGCTGCCGCATATGATGTATGGCTTATGCCCTCGGCTGCCAAGTGATCGTCAGTGAGCACTTATTTTCCTATCTTTCCTAACTTAGATTTCTCAATCTATTCCGAGAAAGCCCATGAAATATGGAAAAAAAAAATTTGGTGTGTTTACGATTTCCCTTTCAAATTATCCCTTGCAAGGAACAATTTATACGGAAAAACCAGCAGTGGCCAACAGGAGACGCATCAATGCTAGCGGGTTATCATAAATTGATAGTATATGGGTGGCGGGTGAACAGTTTACGCTGACAACTTGTTTTCGTCATATAATTTGTTAGACATTTTGAGGGATCGAAATGTGGCATTTGTAGGCTCATCACAAGCAATGAAACTTTTCAATGTCAGTGTAAGAATACTCGAAATGTACATGAAAATAAATAACCATTTATAAATATATATTGCGTTTTTTCAGACATCAGCAGCTCAACCCCAACCGTATGCTCCACACGTTCATCATGCTATTTTTAACCTTATTCTTTAAAAAACAACGTATTATTGATTTTATTGCTGCGTATGCAATCCGTCAATTTGCTTCAACGAACATTCTATGCAGTTTTATATGTTTAAGCCAGAATGACCAATTTTTTTGGATCCAAAAATTAAGGTACCTGCACCTTGTCAAACAGACTAATACAATCGGCTTATCATATTTTCACACTAACATACCCTTATAATGGGTCCGCCAAATAACTTTTTTTTTTTGAAAATGCTATAAAAAAAAAACTGCTGAATATTTTCTCAAATTTCTTTTTTTATTTAAAAGCACAATCCTTCCGGTTAATAATGTAAAAGAACTTCATTCAAATGGCTGCCTCACCTGGCCATGCAGTAGCCTTCACGATCGGTCCAATTTTTAAGCACATTATCGATTGTGTGCAGCTGTATTTCAGCAATGGCTTCACGAATATTGTCCTTTTAAGCGTCAATTGTCTCTGGCTTGTCGGCGTAACATTTATCTTTGAGGGCACCCCACAAATAATAGTCCAACGGTGTCAAATCGCAGCTCCGAGGTGGCCAAACGACATCAGCTCTGCGGCTGATAATGCGATTTTCAAAAACAGGGCGCAAAACATCGAGTGTAGCTTCGGCGCCGTCCTGTTGAAACCAAATGTTGCCAATATCTCTTTAATTTTTGTGACCAAAAATTCGTTCAACATGGCCCGATAACGATCGCCATTGACTGTAACGGCCACTCCTTGCTCATTTTAGAAGAAAAATGGCCCAATTATGCCTCTGGACCAAAATCCGCACCAAAGAGTGACTCGTTTTGGGTGCATCGGCTTTTCAATGTATGCGTGCAGGTTTTCTGTGCCACAAATGCGACAATTTTGCTTGTTTACAAACCCGCCAAGATCAAATTGAGCTTCATCTGAAAAGATGTTTTTTTTTTGGCAAAATCGGCATCTTCTGTAAGTCGATCGCAGGCCCACTAAGCGAAGCGAAAACGCATTGGATGGTCAGTTGGCTTCAACTCCTGAACCAATTGGACATTGTATGGCATCATACCAAAGTCGTGATGCAAAATTCGTCTCAATGATGTCTCCGAAATGTTCAATTGTTGAGAACGGCGGTGAATTAATGTTGATGTTGCTTCAAGCACACTTTCTGCCACAGCAGCAATATTCTCGGGTATATGCACTGTTTTTGGCTTTTCACGCTTTGGTTTATCGATGAGGATGCCAGTTTCTTTCACTTTTTTCACAAGATAACGAACATACGGAACTGACGGTGCTTCTCTTCTTCCAAAATCCGTACGCAATTTTCGCACACATTCTGCAACATTACCATGATTTTCAAAGTAATGTCGCAATATTTCCCAGCGTTGTTCAAGCGTATACACAACCATATACGTTCAGCGGAAGGATAAAACTAATTATCTGTCAAATCAGACATGAGCTAAGTGTTACCATTCACGAAATAAGCACTAGTTGAAAAAAAAGTTAGACGGCGGACCCTTTACATACATAATAGCCACGTCCTAAAATAAACGTATTTCTGGGCGTCCTAAAATAAACGTATTTCTAGGCCTCTACGCCTAATACGACACCGCTCATCGGATGTTTAACACCAGCTGAGACGATCCTGGCCTGACCACCCGAATTTCACTACCAGATTGTATTGTATTGTCACCGGACAGGTACACGTATTCTACTATTCTAGCCCCTTTTATTTCCGATTTGATACCCATATTAAGGGGGTTGAAAAAATAATGTTATCCTTCATTTTGAATTAAAATTATTACAATTTTAAGTATTGCACATTGTATTGCCACTGGAAGTAAAGTGGGGTAAAAAATTTCACCTCAACAAGTGGCCGTAAAATGGTTTGCAAATCTTGCCACGGACAACGAATACGAACAGTGCAAGTTAATTAAAAGCTTTGAAAACTCTTGCAAAATCGAGCCATTATTTTTTGGACTTATGCCGAACGAACAAACGAACATTGCATTTAATTGAAGCAGATTACATAGGCTCACTCACCAGCCTGTTCCGATTGAAAAGCATCTCCATCTCTGCGAATTGTTATCAAATCAAATGACACAGGTCCACCAAATCATTTCCACTGTTTACCTGATAAATTAATTAAAAATCTTATTGAAGGATCACAACTTTTCGACAAGAGCTACTGTGCTATTTATTTGGTCGTGAAAAGTAGCTTTAAAGTTTCCCCGCCCGCCATCGCCACTTTGTCAGATACAATTATGAACTATATTTGATCAGAACCTCTAGAACTTCCAAAAGCAACAAGGTAAACCACCCGCTTTACCACAACAACAACACTGTTGCTACAAAATTTCAAACAGACAAGCAAGTGTCGTTTTCACAACCGAGGCCAACGCTTCTGCTCCCCTGGAGCACGCTACAAAAACACTATCGCCTATGACCAACTTTAATTGAATGAAGCTCAAGTTGTTGAATGTTCAGTTTGAGCTGTGCGGGACGAACTCTAACTTGCACGCTACTCGTACTCGTATTCGTACATTGGCGGGTGAGCAGGAAGAAAGCAACAAAAAAAAAAAAAACAAAAAACAAGGAATATCTACTAGCCTCGAGTACGTAGGAAACATGGGGGAATAAAAATCCTTTGACCAAAGATAACAGTAAACTTTTAATGACATCTGCGGTTCACATTTCATTTGGAACAGTAGCAACCCACAGAGGTTTCATTACAGCCACAATCCATATTGTCACCACTTTGCGCTCATACCATTGTCACTTCCTGGAACAGAAGAACCACCGGTGGCGGTGTTGGCTCTATTCAGATTTGCCACAGCTTCGGATTGTGCCTGCAAATGAGCGGTTTTGGCTGCGGCGACTTCTGGTGAATCTGGTATTTCTAGTGGAACAACCGGCTGGGGTAGATTCGTTGCCGCCACTCGAAATCCGTCCCCATCCGAGACATACGACACGGTCTGCAGTTTTCCTTCAGCGTCAATGTAATTATACGCACCTCGGGTTATTCCATCCAAGAGTTTGAATTCTTGCTTTGAACTATGCTCGTTGGTGTAGCCGTAGCTGTATTGACCCAGTCCATCCTGATGGTGGAATTGTAATGCTTCCGGCCATGCTAGTGGTTTTGGTATCGTGTACGTGACGGGAACGCTAAAAAGGGACCAAATCAACATTGCCCGTGCAAGAGAGTATATAAGTATTTGTAACGCTATATCCCTTCCGAGGATGTGCAAGAAAATTATTTATCCTTGTCTAAATTCACTTCATTTGTTTTGGGTATCATGTTTACTTTTTTTTCTTTTTGCTTTTTGCTCGTGATCCTTAATCATGAACACTCACCTTGGATGATAATATTTTAGGTCATTTGATGCCGGAGGTATAGATGCTCGTTCACCGAGTGCTGTCGGCTGTGGAAAAGGAGATATCCCTTTTGAAGTAGGGTTTTCGGCTGCTGCTGTTGAAGCAGCTTCTTGCCCCAGCTCACCGGATAGTTCTGATGTTGATTGATTGCCTAGAACCTCTTGGGAGGTCCCTCCGCTGCCGTCGGAAGCGATAACTTTCAAGGAAGTCTCGTCGACGACATCTGGAGATAATGCTGCACCAGACAATATAGCCTCAAAGTTCACGTTCAGCGGAAGCACAACCGGAGGATATGCATATGAATATGCTAATGCATACGGTGGAACACACGAGTACGGATAGGGTAAACCAGATGCATACAAAGTACTCCCAGCGGCGCCTGAAGATAGAGCCAGATTCACCATTAAGACTGCCACCTGTCAAAGAGGAGTATACTTTGGATGCACATGATAATATTCCATCACCCATACCAGTATGCGGTCCATGGCGTTAGTTTGTATCATAGTTTGATTCCTTTATGCAGCTGGTCCCGTTCAGATGATGAAATCCAACTGATTTATTCAAAAGTCAGTTGTGTGCTTTTTATAACGATGGAACGCCTGCATGCCTGCAGGAACACTTGTTGCGATGTGCAATTAATACAAAACACGCAAGAGGTCTCTCTCGAGGGCTGACAGTCTCGTTAAGGTTTGTTAGAAAACATGATTGACTGGTTTCTGTTGCGACGATCTTGAAAAGGAAGGTGGTTATCGTCGGAGTGGAGTCACTGCTGCGGTTTCTGATTTGAATCAACGAACAGTGAGGAGAAATACTAGGTTGTCTCGAGATTCTTCGCATATTATTTGTTTTAAGTGCACAGCACGTTTGCTATTTCTGGTGAGACACGCTGATGCTGATTATTCTGGGGAGACATGCAGTAGGAATCTTATTAACCTATGAGAACCAACTTGTGTGCCAAAAGGATTTTTTTCAAGTTATTTTAAGGAATACAGTTTGTAAATATATTTTTAATGAGATCGAGTTAGGAGGAGGGTTGCCTCACGTTACCGTAAGAGTAAACGATATTTGGTTATTCAAAAGATGATGGTTATTCAGTCCTGGTCAGTTGCACTGATTCGTTAATTTCATTTCTTTGTATGTTAATCAAATAGCGTTAGGGTCTTTAACTGTAGTCAACATATGCAGATAGTTAGTCAGTATTTAATTCTCAAAAAGAGTTGTCGCCGAAAACGTCATAATTAAACTATCCCAAGTTTAACTGAGGGTCACAATCTTTTATTAACGTGGACACACTTACATACTTAAAGGATTTGACTGAGTACAACTCCTTCATGATCAAGGACAAGCTGCTTCCAATTGGAAGTATCCTTGATTGATTAAAACTTGAACCGAAGGTTCGGTCTTTTTTAGGGTTCCTTGCCCAAATGGTGTCAACGGAACCCTTTTACAGCGCTCTCCATCTGACCGTCTGTCACAGGGCTGTATCTTCAAACTTTTTTGGCTGATATACGAACAAATAATTAAAATGATATTAAATTGAAAGTAAAGGTTGGTTTCTATACAAGAAACTAATCACTTTATCATTCATCATCATTCCGGAAAAAAGTATATCGTGTTATTTTGAAGTGTGTTTGAGTTTCGATTGTCTTGGCATGTTCAATAAACCTTTTAAAAAAATAAAAACTAAAATAAGAAAATTAAAAAAATTCAAGCAAAGGCGTTAAATGTAACATTTTAGATGTAAAAAAGAAAATTCAATATAAGCATTTTTTAGGGTTCCGTACCTCGAAAGGAAAAAACGGGACCCTTGTGGGATCACTTTGTTGTCCGTCCGTCCGTCTGTCTGTCAAGACCCCTTTTTCTTAAGAACGCGTTGAGGTATTAAGCTGAAATTTTTATCAAATACTCAGGTCTACTGTCCCTTGGAGCAAACTTCTAAGCCAACACAATCAAAAGATACAGGGTACTTCCCGTCAACTCAGAATCTTGAAATTTGGTTCGAAGCAACGTCTTCTAGTACAGATAAAGGAAAAATTGCGAAAACCTTAAATGTTTAGTTATATCATATAATAAAAATAATTTTTAACAATTTTAAACTTACTACTTTCCTCATGAACGCGTTTAGGTATTAAATTGAAATTCATTCAAATTCAAATACTCAGGTCCTTAATATCTTAAAGCTGTAATAAAATCAAACTTCCATGTCAACGCAGTCAAAAGAAACAGCAATTTAAGCCGCATATTTTCAAACCCGCAACTACTTGCAAGGGAATCAAAACCTAAAGGGTACTTCCAGCAGACCTAGAATCTTTAAATTTGGCATGAAGCTATTTTTTTTTATAGATTGTCATGATGGGTGAACTTTTTCTTATATACCTACAGGTTTGTACAGAACCCTCGGTGCGCGAGTCCGACTCGCAATTGGCCGGTTTTTTTTTATATTTTTCAATTCCTCGTTTAAAGCCATTTCTCGAATACTATGACAATCATAACTTAATAACATTCCAGATGCACATTTATGCACACTTTAAGGGTACTTCAAATCCCTTGAGCACTTGAGCACTATTTAAAAATAAAAAAAAACATACACATGATGAACTCTTCTTAAATTATTATTTTTTAAGAATATTATTACAATCAATATGTGTGGTTGAAATAAACATAGCTGTGCGATCGATTTAGTGCTTTCAGCGTTAATTTCGGTGCTCAAAAAAATATTTCAGTGCCCAAAATGTCATTTTAGTGCTAGGGCGTTATTTAAGTGCTTTCATTTTATTTTTAGTGCTTCATTTACTCCGTTTTTTAACGCTGAAACCTATCAAAATCCTTATGCAAACATTTGCGAACAAGCCTTGAAACTGCTTTGTTTGCCATATTCCAATGCCGATGTTGAAAGGGTTTTTAGTCAAGTTTACCTAGTCAAAAGCAAACTTAGGAGTTTGGAGATGTTAAATGCAATTTTGCAAATTCACTTCGGTTTACAAAGAAATCAAAAATGCGGTAGTAGTTACAATTTTCCTGAAAGCGTGATTTGCAAAATGGGAACCTTAAAGGCATATTCCTCTGAACTTATTTAATGGCATCTTTTTTGCTGTACCTAAATACTTGAAAAAATTTATTATTGATTTTATTTTCGTGCAACCGTAGAAGTTGATCACCAATAAATATTTTTATTGATAGTTTAAAAAATGCAATAGTTTATATATTAACAAAAACTTATTTATTTTTGAATACTTATGTGTTTCCACTAAAAATACTTATAACCTAATGTTATGTTAATGACCGATGAATGACGGTACTCATACCTTTGTTTAAATATAACAGATTTTTAATTCGTCTTTATAAAATAGTATAACTAAAATGTTTGTGTAAATGTTGTTAAATAAGTATAAAAAATTGGTAAAAATTCCTTGTTTTATAATTCTTAAACATTAAACTTTAAACTTACTTTAACTATGATAGTTACAACTACCTACAATAATTGACATTCTAACCAATCGAGCCACCAGTATTTGCTGTGATTCAGCCGTTCCCAATGTTTAGTGTATCTCTTTTAGGTACGCTCATACAGTAATTCCAGTCAGGAGCTCTACGGGACTCTTTTGTCTGTTGCTATTCGAGCACCATGGTGTATAACGAGAACATTGCTAGAGTCCGACAAGCAGCCATGTGCGTCTAAATATAAAAGTACCTGAGTGAGTTTGCAAAATATCCCGGGTTGGGATAAAACAATCCAAATATGAGTTCGTTCTCAATTAAACTTGCCGATCGCGCAAAATTATTCCTCCGAAATCCTAGGATAACGTTGTCAATCATAGACCCTCCAGTAGCATCCAAAAATCTTTTGTTTTTTGCTCATGCCGAAAGTTGGAATGAGCTCTTCTGTAAATCGCGTGCAAGCTCGCAAGCACTGTTCTTTATTTTGAAAACTCTATATTATGTTCCATCATACTGGACTCGCATAGGTCAGAATTGGACGCACAAATTTATGACTAGAACTAAATAAATGTTTTTTTTTTGTTTAAAAAACTTGAAAAATAATTTTGTTGGTGCCCAAGGTATCAAAATTAACGCTGAAAATATTAGGAACGGTGCTTTGGCCCAGAAAAAACTTGGCAACACTGGTTGTGACACGCGTTAGGTGTAGGAAATTGTAATTCGCACTAACAACACTTTATTTCGACATTTATCAACGAGTGGACGAGGATGCCAAAATGTCGGAATTAAATTCCTTTTAAGTCGTAAACGATAGTTTCAACAATGCCTTTTTTCATTTGAATAGCATATAAACCGATTTCGGACATTTACATTGTATCAGAAAATTACTGCTAAATATCGCGTCGCATGGCAACGTTAACAATCGTAAATTGGTTTACTCGCGTGAACATAAAATATTATATGTGATGCTATGAGAAATCTGAAATTAAGGAAATATTGTGTTGAATTCTGTGCGGCTGAGTTGCAAAAGTCGATACAATTGTATTGATTTCGATACACTGGATATTTCCTAGTTATACAAACACACTTTTAGAAAATTAGATATCTACAATTTCATTTGCCGATTCATACGATTTAATATCAGTGTCAACTTCAATGATCGAACTCATTTCTTGTCAGTTCAAATTAAGCAGTTTCGGGTGAATCTAGTTTCCTTACTCCATTTATTGTTTTTTATTTCCTAAATGAAAACAAACTGTTAAGAACTAATTAATAGTGAACTTAGAGCACTAGCCGTCTGTGAGTTAAAACAATTTCAAAATTGTAACATATCTGAATTCTGAGCCGAAGAAGCACTCTTTCACAAATCATCGAACTGTCATTGTCAATTTATTCAGTAAACTCAACATTCTGCAAATTATAAAAATTTTCTATCGAAATTCGGAGTCGGTGACCGCAACTTTAAAAGCGTTAACTCCAATTTTTTTTTATTTCCAATCTTCCGTTGCCAATCTTATTTTGTGCTCAATGTTCGGATGAAAATTCACATTTGATTCATGAATTACCATCTCATCCTCATCAAAAATAACTGTTTGGTGTGCTTTTCATGCCGGCCGCGTTATTGGGCCAATTTTTTTCGTCGACGATAACTATCCTCACGTAAATGTGAATGGCCAGCGTTATCGCGCCAAGATTAACGATTATTTTTGGACCGATTTGGTAGATATGAACTTGGACGACATGTGGTTTCAACAGGATGGTACCACAAGCCACACAGTACACCTTGGATGAGCGTGTTATCTCAAGTAATGTACCAGTCGATTGGCCGCCTTGTTCGTGCGCCTCTAGATTATTTTCTTTGGTAGCACACCGACGACGTTGGAAGAGATAAGAGCCAAGATTGAATGCGAGTAGCGGCCGTCGCAGTCGAAATGTGTAACCGAGTCATTGCAAATAGGGTCCAACAAATCGACCGCTACTAACGTGCCCGAGGTGGCCGTATGAACAAAGTCGAAATCCATTCATAATTGTTTTGATTGAACTTCAAGCCGATAGTTAAGTTTTTGAAATATCTCAAATGGTTTGCGTTTTATTAAAAACAAATAACTTGCAAAATGATCGGTCATGATGACCAGACAACCTTCTCAAATAAAATTAATCTGTATTATATGTGTTTTTTATGTTATCATCATAAATTAAGAAAATTGGTTTGGGTGCGAGTAGACCTGCCCATACCACGAACTTCCCATCTCATGATAAAAAAAAAACATTTATGTACTATTTAATTTGCTCCCAACATCAACTTTAAGATACTCAATTTTTTAGCTCCCCATAAGTTTATATTTGTTTTCGCATCTTTGAATCATATAAAAAACGATTAGCGTCTTAAGTATAGATTAAAGGGTATACTTATTTTTTACATGCTAACACAGTAAGAAATACTTATAAATCTGTGAACGATTCGCGATGTAAAGAATGCGTTGGTTAAATTGAATTCAAACATATCAGACTAATAAATTAAAAATATAAATATAAAGATTAAAACTAAATTAAAACAAATTCATGATGAAATATTAGGTATGAGATTATAATAATTGAGTTAATCATTAGCAAATTTATCTAGTTCAGTAAAAATTCTATAAAATTAAAATCACATTTATTACTTGAAATGGGGATAAGTAGGGGAATGGTAAGCTGCTATGAAGGTAAAGTTGAGTATTCAACATTAATTTTAATTCAACAGTTCGTTAATTACTTACTTACGAAAGTATTCTTTTAAGTGATCAGGACAACAATTTGAAATAATCGTTTTTGATTTAGTAACATTTATCTAATGTTGTGCACAAGATTGAAAAAATTGATAGATAAACATATTTCAATTTGGAAATACTTTTTTTCTGATTGAGTTACCTTTCTATGCTACTAAAGGAAAATAAGATTTTTAGTTTGACTGCAAAAATAATTTAATTTTTACCGTTTTTTTAAACATGTTAGTTGGTTGGACTTTTTTTGTCATTAATCATTTAATTATTAACTTTAGGTAGCGCTACAGTCCACGTAGGATTGGCATTGTATCTTTTTGGCTAAGTCAATTGGTTGTTGAATCTTCTCCTCCACTCACCGTCAATGCAGATGGGACAAAAGATCACACTTTTCTCTCGAAACAACGGGGCCTTCATCCGCTTTTGAAAGTATCCATGCTTCTTCACCATATAGTAGGACGGGGATGATATTGGTCTCATAGAGCGACACTTCAGTTTTTCGAAAGAGGGCTTAGCTTTAATAGCTGGAGTTATTCTTCGTTTGATCTCAGCGCTGATGTTATTATCTGTATTTATAGCAGAGCCAAGATAGACAAAGCCCCAACTACCTCAAAGTTATAGCTGTTTATGGTAACGTTCTGATCAGGGTTTGGTCTTTCTTTATGACAGCATATGCCTCCCTTTGCCTTCTGGCGTTGACAAGGTTCTTTTGCACTATTGCCTTAAATATGATGTTGAAGAAATCGTATGACAGTGCATCACCTTGTCTAAAATGTTGTTTGACATCAAGTGGGTCGATGACGTCTTTGCCGAACTCAATGGAGCAGCTTGATTTCTCCATCGCCATCCTGCACAAAAGTACGAGCTCGGCAGGGATGCCAAACCTAGACATTACTTCATAAATCTCGTCTCTGTGGACGAAACAGACAGCAAAACTAACCTTGAAATTCACGAAAAGGTTGTGCGTACTAACTTGGCGCTCCTTGGTTTTTTCCAAAATCTGCCGTTATGTTAATATTTGGTTTATGGTGGACTTTTCTGGTCGAAAACCACATTTATACGGATCTATCAGATGTTGACGAACTGCTTCAGACGTTCACATCATACGGCGGAAAAGATGTTAAAGGTAATTTTGAGGAGATTAACACCTCTATAATTGGCTTCCTTCCTTCAGGATTGGGCAACCAATACTGAGAATTCATTTATCTCGTATGCTTTCTTCTGACCATGTATTGCAGATGAGTTGGTGCATACTACCAACTTAGTCATCGCCGCCGCTTTAAGAAGTTCTATCTTGCTATCTGTACTTCGTCTAGGTCAGGTAGACGGCATTGTTGGTTCTTCCATGTCCTCAGCATTGACTGCAATTTTACTATGATATTTCCATTTCGAATTTTAAAGGCTTCGGTTTGGGGTGTGTAACCTTGAGATAATTGTTTTTGCTGGCTGGCTGTCCATGGCTTGCATTAAACGACTCAATGAAAGCATATCGACTGTAATATAGGACCAACGACCCAAAATCTTAGCCAGTCATCCCTCTAAGAGAATCAAACTCAACGTGAAGATAAGATATTTTAAATTTAGAGTTGCGAAAATCGATTTCATAACAATAACTTTAACATTGGAAGATAAATTTGTATTTGCTTTTGGCAGTTGTTTTTCAACTTCTTCAATAAAGTGTTATAAATCAGACAGCCAGAATTATCAAATATTATAAAGCTTAGTTTCAAAAGTACTACATTTTGTAAGAACTCTGTTTATAGGGATTCATATTTTACAAGTTTGAGGACCAACTGCTTATCTCAACTTCATGTTTTTCAATCAAATTTTTTTGATTGCTTTTCTTTGGAAGATATTAACCACTGCTCGGAATATTAAAGCGTGATTAACTTTATGTCCTTTTTGAAATTGTTCAAAAGTACATAGTTTCAATCCAGAGATTTCCACCACCTCTTCCTTCCGAGCTGGTAACTGCTCAGCAAAGGATCTTTTTCTGTCTGGTAAATATATGGCTTAAAGAGTATCACATTCAGTCCTCTTTGCAGATTCTGATAGGATTTTCCACGCCGATTCCGGGAGATTTTTTTTATCTCTGTGTCATTTTCTGGAAAGACCTCTAGGATTGGGTTCATGATATGAAACCACAACAGTGGAAAGCAAACTAAATCGGATGTTGTGGTCTTCCTTGCAATATACGAGCAATGCAGTTTTATCCATGTTTTTAACTTTGTCATTAAGGTTTCTCTCGATGCTTTTGCTTTAAATTCAATTGCCTCATGTAATTTGAGCCATGAGCTTCTTTTTGCTAATATATTATAACGATAAAAAAGCGTCAAGCTACAGCCGAGCAGGTCTTGAACAAAAAAACTGGTGGCTCCATAATTTTCTAAAGATCTTTTCTTGTGTCAGTGTTGCAGACGTCACTCTGAGTCTTGAAAAATGGGAAAGACCTACAGGATTCTCATTTCTGAAACAATTTTCAAACAACTTCCGAGGAAATTTGGATCAGGAAATAGAGAAAGGGGCATATCAATGTATGAAATGGCCTCAACTAAAAACTGTTTTAGTCTTCTTGGTAGTCTCTATAGTTAGTAACTTACTTAGTTTAGTCAATTGGCTAAATAAACATAATATTGATGAAACTTTTGGCATTCAAATTGAACAAAAAAAAATTTTTATATGAATTTGTCCGGAAACTTATGAACGGCAGTGTATATTTTTATGCATATTTTTTTACCTGATAAGATGGATGTCAACTATAAATTTAATTAATTTTGAACTTTTTTTATTGGAAAACTAAATTGATTTTAATTGAAGAAGTCAAATTGTCCCTTTTTTTGACAGTTTTTTCGTCATAAAATTCAAACCACCCTGTGAAATTTAACCAAAAGCTTTTCAGGTGATCCTTATGCACACACGCTTCGAATGACACCAATTTGGCTTCGATAGCTTGATTTGTTCTCGAGTTAGGCTGTACGAAAGAATCCGCACAAACGTACGTACGTACGTACGTACGTACGTACGTACGTACGTACGTACACACACACACACAGACATCTTTCTAAAAATCATGGAATCCGACTACTGGGACCGCCAAACGTGGAGAAATGTAAAAATTTTGAATTTCGAAAATCGGACCGATTACAAGAACTTCCTGATGGGAAGTTAAAAAACAAGTTCAGGTAAAGAATGCTAAGAAATACTTTTTTGTATTCGCTCAATTCCAGTATTTTATTAATTTCCCATCAGGAAGTTCTTGTAATCGGTCCGATTTTCGAGATTCAAAATTTTTACATTTCTCCACGTTTGGTGGTCCCAGTAGTCGGATTCCATTATTTTTAGAAAGATGTCTGTGTGTGTATTGACGTACGTACGTATGTGCGGATTCTTTCGTACAGCCTAACTCGAGAACAAATCAAGCTTTCGAAGCCAAATTGGCTTCATTCGAAGCGTGTGTGCCTAATGATCACCTGATCACCTTTTGGTTAAATTTCACAGGGTGGTTTGAATTTTATGACGAAAAAACTGTCCAAAAAAAGGACATTTTCAGTTCTTCAATAAAAACCAATTTAGTTTTCCAATAAAAAAAGTTCAAAATTAATTAAATTTATAGTTTACAGCTATCTTATCAGATAAAAAAATATGCATAAAAATATATAGTACACTGCTGCTCATAAGTTTCCGGACAAATTATTATAATTTTTTTTTTTAATGCCAAAGTTTCATCAATATTATGTTTATTTAGCATATTGACTAAGCTAAGTAAGTTACTAACTATAGAGACTACCAAGAAGACTAAAACAGTATTTAGTTTTGGCCATTCCTTACATTGATGTGCTTCTTTCTCTACTTCCTGATCCAAATTTCCACGGAAGTTCTTGAAAAATTGTTTCAGAAATGTGAATCCTGTAAGCCTTTCCCATTTTTTATGACTCAGAATGACGTCTGCAACACTGACACATGAAAACATCTTTAGAAAATTATGGAGCCACCAGTTTTTTTGTTCAAAACCTGCTCGGCTGTAGCTTGATGCTTTTTTATCGTTATAATATATTAGCAAAAAGAAGCTCATGGTGCAACTTACATGAGGCAATTGAATTCAAATGACAAGGTTAAGACACAGGGCTTAAACTGCATGACTCGTATATTGCAAGGAAGATCATAACAACCTATTTAGTTTGTTTTCCCCTGTTGTGGTTTCTTATAATGAACCCAATCCTAGATGTCTTTCCAGAAAATGACAATGGATAAAAATCTTTCGAAATCGGCCTAGAAACAACAATCAAAATCTGCAAAGAAAACTGAACTGAATGTGATCCTCTAAAATCCATATATTAACCAGAAGAATAAGATCCTATGCTGAGCAATTCCCAGCTCGGAAATAAGAGGCGGTTGAAATCTCGGCACTGAAACTTTGCACTTTTGAACTTATTCGACATAAAGATAATCACGCTTTAATAGTCCGAGCACAATAAGTGCATCATACAAGGTCGTAGAAATATTTTTAAAAATGCGTTGAACAAGGAGTTGACATAAGCGATCTTTCACAATGTTAATATCGAAACAACGATTTAAATTCCGCAATCAAAAGCCAAACTCTGGTCACAAATTTAACTTTTTCTCATCTTCTCATTTCTAAACTTTTTTTTACTAGAATAGTAATAATTTGTAAGTGACGTTTCCTTGTTAGCTCAGATCAATTTTAACTTACTTCTGGATGTATGTCCCTAACAAGTTTAAACACTTATTTTGTGAAGTTGAAAAACAACTTCAATAACAAATTCAACTTTCAATGTAAAAGTTGTCATAATATAACTCCAAATTTGACACATCTTATCTTAACGTAGAGTTCTATGCTCCTAAAGCGATGCCTGTGTACCACTATGTGCCTACAGAAGACTTGCTAAGAATTTGTGTCGTTGGTCCTATTTTTTTTCTAACTTGATTCGTTATAAGTTGGTTATTTTGGTCACAGACAAAACAATTTCAATAACAATCTGATTGCACAATTTCCATTCTTTTGGCAAATAAAACTCCTACAAAAAGGGGTCATTAGGAAAGTAAGCTTTAAATGAAATTCAGAAACTACGCTCTCTTGTTTTCTATTGACCAGAACAATAAATGCAATCGGCCGTAAGTTGGAACAAACATATTGTTAAACAGCTAAATGCGAGAAATATGCTGTAATTGCCATGCATAACAAATTTTCAAGTGTTCTAATTGGCAGTTTTAATTTCGTGCACAACATTCTCAAGCATGAGAAACGCGCGATCGTCGATGTTGACATAAAAAGAAGAAGGCAAAAGGTTCGAAAAAACAATTATCTCAGGGTTACAGACCCCAAACCAAAGACTGCAAAGTTCAAAGTGGAAAAATCATAGTCGAATTGCGGTCAATGCTGAGGACTGGCTGTATTAGACGTCGCAGGCCAACAGAGTCTACCCGACCTAGACGAAATAGATAGTAATAACATATAAGCTAAAATCTAATAAAGGAACTTTAGCTGTCGAACTTTTCAATGCGATGGCAATGAAACACTAAAGCATCAAAGATGAAAATGGAATCTCAGTATTGTTTGCCCACTCTTAAAGAAAGGAGACCATCTTAACTGTGCCAATTGTAGAGTCCACCATAGTCTAAATATAAATATATCGGCAGATGGTTTCTGTTTTGTCCACAGAGATGAGATGTATGGAGCCATGTCTAGGTTTGGTATACCATCCAAGCTCGTCCTTTTGTATAATAGGGCAAAAAGAAATATACTTATGCTATCATTAAGAAAGGACAACCAAAGCAGATGAAGGCGACTAATGTAGTTTCGAGAGAAAATTGTCAAAAATCAAAATTAAATTCGCAAGTTTTTTTCAAATGATTCAAAGCTGAATAAAATATGTATGTATTTAATTTTTTCTATTGCAAAGCATTTTCCTAGGAAATTAATGATGTTTTCATAACACAAATGGAATTTGATGGTGGCGGCAAATAAAACAGCACCTACACTTTTTTTTATCTTGAGATGAGAAGTTCATGGTATGAGCAGACCTACTCGCATCCAAACCAATTTTTTGCTTTGATATACCTGAAAGAGTAGTCTTTTGTGTATTGATATATATCGTTATCGCTCTGTTGTCAATGTTATGCCAAAGCCAATTATAGACAATCATTTCCAACATGAGGAGCCGATAAAGTAGAGTTATCGCTCATAGACTATTTCATCTACTCGACCATGCCAGCTAATTTGATCCCAATAGCAAACTGGACTGGACAAGAACTTACTCTAAAATGCGAACCTATGACTCATCAAGTGATCCAATTGAAAGGATGGCGAATAACCCACGACACCACATAGCAGTCTAGCTTTTTTTCAGAAAAAGTGATGCCGCCTATGTTATCGAGTCAACGTCAAAAAATGGCCAAATCCGAGCGTCTTTGAAAATTTGATTTGCTGTTTTTGAACTCCACCCAGCAATCGAATTAGTGTTGATATCAAATCCTGAACGTTCCAATCCAATCTAATGAAATATGACCCAAATTTTTTTTCATTTTAAAGATGATGTCCTCTATAAAAAGTAATTTAAAACGTTTAACATATTATCCTCTTATAAATAAGAACAAAAAACCAAAAGCTTCCTACGATAACAGAAGTGAAAAATAAATACGGCTATACAAACAATCAAGAGTTCGATAATCAATCGATCCAACTACATGAGAATGTCAATTTGTTGAATCCTTGACATTAATGCCGTGTTTTGTATTACATATTACATGATTGTCTGTACTTTTCTATTTTTGTTTCTCGAGGGCCAGGGTTTGGTTCCCATTTTGATTTCTATACAACTCCATACACAGTGATATGAATAAAAAAGTCTTTAATGTCGACCCTAAGTTTTTTGTAGGCTGGTAAACTAAGGAATTCAAGTTTTTTTTTCAAGGTTAGCTAATTTTACTCAATAGGAGAATAGCATTATTCGTTGCTTCGTGATTGCCAGTTCGATTACATTTTTAACAAATAAACAGTCTGATTGGGCTGATTTAAATTTATCCAATTATCCAAACCCATTCGAAGCGAATGAAAAATTGTTTGAAAATTGACAACGAATTGGTTTTGATTTTATAAGGCGTCATCTTGTCGCGCAAATATCATTCACAGTCTCCAGACGACAAGGTTGAAGAAATAGAAGAGAAGCCCTGGAAAATTTAATTGCTGACGTCTGATAACAATTCATGAAATTCGTATTTGATATTCGTCAGAGGAGCCATTGAACCTCATGGTGTCTCGTGTCATAGACTGAAACAGTTTGTAGACTGAAACAGTTGGTAGACCTTTATTCGAGGAGAACACAGAAAAAAAAAACAATCGCCAGACGCAGTAATGAAAAAAAAACATAATAAGCATGATGTTTTCCTTTTTCAATATATTTTTAATTATTTTTATATAAAGAGGTAGAGTTTGTTTGTACGAAGTCATCTTGAAAACTCCTCATTTGATTTAGAAAATTCCTTCATCAGTATTTAGAATGGACTAACGGGATGGATAATGCTGTAAATAATATGACTACATTTAAAACAAGCGCATTTCGTGACGACTAACATTGTAACTGAAGTCGACGCAATTGTAAAAAATATTTAATTACTTTCTGTAGAAAAGTTGTAGAATGTAGAAAACCTTAAGCGGATGGAAGTCACAATTCCGAAGTACAAACTGACTGACAATGTCAATATATACCGCAACACTACGATCGACGTTCTACACCGACAAAAGACTAGGCTACCGAAAAGTCTTAAAGTCTTGTATAGACGTTTTACTGACCCAAAAATCTCCGAGCTTAGGACGCTGAAGTCACGGTTTAAAAACCTACAGCAATTAATGAAGCAAAATGACCGAGCTTCAATTAATTCGCACTGAAATACAAAAAAAAAAAAAACAATAAATTTTTTCGACGGAAAAATCAAAATGATCTTCCGTGTCTTAAGCTCCCCCGAACTACAGACAACGAACAAGTACTTGTGACAGAAGGCATAGATCCAATAGAAGCGATCGAAGATGACAACTTTTTTTTTGATCGAAGGTCCTCAGGAGAAAGCTGAAGCTATAGGCGCGAAGTTTTAAGATGTACACAAGATGATTGTAAGCACTCGCCCGAACTATGTCTTTGAAAATCACGTCCTGGCACACAACTTCGACCTCAAAAATAACATTGAGCACTGGCGATCGGAAAACACTGGTTTTACCTTTTTCACTGACGATAATTTGGTAAATAATGTAATCGCTGTTGACATTCATATCGTAGGAAGATCTCTTGGTTATCTTCCGGTCATTGAAAAGTAAGATATCTTTAGAGACGGAGTTTCAAACATTGTTCTAAGACACATCCCGGTTCATTGGAAGATAGCGGTAGTGCAACCCATTCCTAAACATCTAATCCGGCAAATCTCCGGTCGATAATTCTCCCTCCGAACATCAACAAGGTATTAGAAAAAGTTATTAATAAAGCCCTGACCTAACCCTGAACAGATCTTGGGGTCAGGCTTGATCAGTAACTATATTTTAATAAACATGTAGATGCTGCTCTGGCCAGAGCCAAAGTTGCCTATGCCTTGTAAAAGAGACTGTTTCACAGCAGCCAACTCGATGCCAGGGTAAAGGTGATCTGCTACACGGCCCTCATTCGGCCTGTTCTTGCTTATGGATGTCATGGCCAGCACATAAAACGTAAATAATTACGTAGGCTAGTTTAAGCATTTTTATGTCTAGCATGTAAGTTAATATAAATTTAAAATAAAATGAACAATGCATTAAAATAAATTAATATTCATGTTCCCACCAAACTTATCTTAACGACAAGCAAATGCAAAAAATTGGAACCAAAGATATACATTCTGTTAACCATGCTCGATGCAGAACTCAACTTAACCCGTTAATGCAGATTTTTTTTTATATTTGGATTCCCTGGACTGTTAAGCTTCATACTCTCCCGACTGTAATTCCTGAAGGGAAGCTTCAATTTTGTGAGGTTGTGAAAATTTTTTTCTATAATGGTATTCAAGGAAATAAAGTCCTTCGATATATCAAAGATATGATTCTCCAGCTCATTAACTTTGCACTTTATCGGCTCCGTTTAAATTTTTTCGCCCTCAACTCTGCACAGTTCTAAGGAGCATAGTTCTACTTTTATAACCCAATTGTTAGATGACATTCCAAGGCTTAAGTTCAACGAAATCCCAAAAAGGATTTTATATTTAAGGAGTATGAAAATTTATCTTTAAACAACATTTACGACCTAGCGTCCATGCATGGCAGCGTTTGGAGCCCCACAAACAAGGCGCAGGGAAAATAAAACTAAGCGCTCAATTTTAAAGGTTTTAAATTATCACAGGCGCATTCCGAACGGAACTAAATCATCAGATTTCACTTTTCTTCCGGCATCTTTCATATGCCTGGTGATTTCCTTGCGGAAATGGCTCACAAATTCCAACGTTCACGAAGCTCACTTAGATGTCAGACCATTGCGTGATTTGTTTACGACTAGGACTCACCATTTTTTTAACAACTTATTCAATAGACACGAGAAGCACAGATGCCGAAAGTGGCAGTCTTCGCTTCTTGGCAGCTCTTGCCAATGAAATTTTTCAAATATTTATGATCGTACTTTTGGGCGCCGTGAATTTGTAAACCTATCCGTCAGTTTTACGGTCGATATAATAGATTTTCATAAACACATCGCAAAAAAAGATGATGTTATGTATCGAGAGTGAGTTATGATGATAATAAAATTTATGTCCTGTTTCGGTTGAATAGAGCTTGTGGGAGCAATGATTTCGGCACTTATTCGAAAGAAACAGCCTGCATACGGGCTTGTCATTTTTGTACCCAGCAATAACAAATGTAGCCATGACCATTTAAAACATTGAAGCAATTTATTCAAAGTGACTATGCTTCAGTATTTGGGAATGGAAGAGCTTTGGGTTATTGCTAGGAGCAAAGTATGACATCTTCGTTCCCTAGACATCAGTCTTGGAGGCTTTATATGTTTATTCTTTATTGGCAACAATATTTTTGTATATT
Source organism: Orthonevra nobilis (assembly GCA_963555765.1). Classification (NCBI taxonomy): domain Eukaryota; kingdom Metazoa; phylum Arthropoda; class Insecta; order Diptera; family Syrphidae; genus Orthonevra; species Orthonevra nobilis. Next base: position 74,463,442 of record OY743225.1, read on the forward strand.
ATTTTTATTTTATTTCAGAGCAATTCGGATATCATTTGGTGTCTTTTTTTTTGGTCGGAGACGATAAAAGGAGGTTTTTAAGATTGCGGAAGAATGGAAAATAATACTGCAGTGCTGACACTTGACAAAATATGTGTATTGCACGTTGACTTATATAAGCTGCTAATCGGACAACATGGGCAACCATTAGCAAACAGAAGTATAGTCAGATACCCAGGGCCAGGTTTTTTAACAAACATATAGATGTCGCTCTAGCCAGGGCCAAAGCGGCTTTTGCCATGACAAAGAGACTGTTTTACAGCAGCCAACTCGATGCCAGCGTAAAGGTCATCTGCTATATGGCCTCGTCAGGCCTATGGTTACTTATGGTTGCCCCGTGTGGTTCAACGTGACAGCAAGTTCGATGGAAAAGATTCAGGTTTTTGAAAGACAATGTCTTAAGGCTTGTCTTCGTTTATATAGAACTCCAGAGTCCCAATACAAAAAATTCTATCGCAATGAGGTCCTATATAATGAGGCCAACCTGTTAAGGGTGTACAATTTCATTATTAAGCTTATCCGAAAGCACATTGCAAGGTCAATGACATCAATCAACAACCTGATCTCGGGGGGATTCTACCGCAATTATTTGTATCACGAAAGTGTGCGCATTAACGGCTTTATCCCTCCAGAAGCGTTCCTCTACTTCGATTCAAAAGGTTTGATCCAGAGTAGTCTGGCTGTGCCACTTATATTCCACTTCGCCCGTTCAAGTGTAGACAGGCGACTCAACTACAATCGAGACATCGCACACCGTTCCGAAGATTTTCTCCGGTTTAGCAGGGCGGTTTCAATCCGCGATTAATCAGACACACAAAGATAGCACCAGGAATTTTGGTGGCTGTCCGAAAATATGTGAGGAACTCCTTCGTTGCTTTCCTTCAAAGTAAGGTTACCCCTCGGGGCAAAGTTGGCCTCTTTTATATTTATAAAATATATGGCCGGCTTACATAGTAGACTTAAGTTTCGTAGTGTAAGTATGATTGGCGGATGGAAATATATATAGATATATTATATATATATTAAGTATAAATATATTTAGTTTATTTATATTTCCTTTTTTTGTTTTTTGTTTTTAACGTATGTATATATATTACTCAAATATATATACGTTTGTTAAATTAAATTTTAAGTTATTGTAAGGTAGTCTTAAGCTTTTTTTTATAAAAGATTAAAACGTACAGTATCTAAGTTTTTAAGAAAAAATTTTTCTTAGTAATTTAATTGTTAATATTAAGATATCAATAAAAAGAGTAAGTGTAAGTCGAAAGACACAATATATATTTTAAACACCAAGCCGCGTAACTGATTCGCTCCATCACATGGGCATAACACCTGTGGTGGATGTTTTGGAAACTTGGAATTGGATGTTTACGTTACAACTCTGCTTAGAGAGAATTGAGTTTTGAGCTGCTGATGGTTGCAATGTGTAGGAATTTTAGAGTCGACATTTGCAATATTCGCGGGCTCAAAAAGAATTTCTTTGCTGTGTACGCCCACATACATCAATTTAGACCAGCTGTTTTGGCACTTTGCGAAACACAGATTTGTGAAAACTCTGGTTTTGACCTACCTGGATATAGCTTAGTGCCATTATTCTTCTCACATAGTGGTATCGCCGTATATATACGTAATGATATTGCTCATCAACTTCAACCACAATACGGTCAATGTTCCAATCCGGAATTTAATTTCATGTGGTTCAAATTCTACGTCCATAAGCAAACAATTCATTACTGTTTCATTTAAAGAAGTCCAAACCTGAACAGTTCATCTACTTTTAATGAGTTTGATGAGCTGTCCAACTCCATTTTAAGAATTGTATCCCTATATCCTCATACTGAAATTGTCGTTGCGGGCGATTTCAATATACACAATTCTAACTGGCTTCGACATTCTGGTCAGACAACACCCGAAGGAAGGTATGTTGAAATCTTCGCTGAGTTAAACAATTTAACCCAGCTAGTAAATGAGCAAACAAGAATCCCAGACATTGCATGTCAAAAAGCCAACACTTTGGACTTGTTCCTCACCTCTCACCCTGACAAATACTCCATTGATGTATTGGCGCCCCTGGGTTCGTCAGACCATTGTATCATATCAGCCAACTTGGCTTCTTCAAACCACCCAGTTAAGGAAAAAACTCCTAAAAGACTTCTTTGGCAATATGAAAAAGCCGATTGGGGCAGCCTCAATAACTTTTTTAGGAGTTTTAACTGGTCACTATGTTTCCTCGATAGTGACGTGGACGCCGCCGCTGATATGGTCACAAATATTATTCTCCAAGGCATGAATGACTTCATCCCGAACAAGGTGAAGAGAATTAGGCCAAAAGAGAATTCATGGTTCGACTTGAGCTGTAAAGAGGCTGTCAGGTTGAGAGAGCTGAGTTTTCGGTCTTATAAAGCCAACCCTACAGAGGAAAACCGGAAAAAGTTTCGACAAAAAATAATGGCAAAAAATACTACGTTGTCCCAGTGGTAGTAAACAATTTTGGTCCTTCGTCAAAAATATTAAGAACTCTACTTCGTCATCGATTCCGACGCTCATTTCGAATGATACTCCTGTTGTAAATAATCTTGACAAAGCCAATCTGTTTGCTGCACAATTCGCGGCCAATTCCACACTTCCAGATTGTACTTTACCACCACCTGTGCTCGAGGGCGTTGAACATTCTATGGGACAATTATATTTTCGCACTCGCACAGTCGCAAGAGTACTGAAAGATTTAGTCATACACAAATCCGCTGGTCCAGATGGTATTTCCCCTATAGTTCTGAAGAGGTGTTCTTCCACGCTGGCAAAACCACTGCGTAAGCTTTTTCATCTTTCCTACTCCTCAGGTCTCTTTCCGAGCAGATGGAAAACTGCATTTGTCCAGCCTGTTCCTAAAAAAGGCGTTTCTTCTTCTCCCTCCAATTACAGACCCATAGCACTTACGTCCCTTCTTTCTAAGGTCATGGAAACGCTGATTAATCGTCGGCTTATGAAATATCTTGAATCACGAAAACTTCTTAATGACCGGCAGTACGGTTTTCGTAGCAACAGGTCCACTGGTGATTTGATGACTTGTCTCACTGAAAAGTGGAACCAATCTATACATAATTTCGGTGAAACAAAGATAGTTGCACTCGATATTTCAAAGGCATTTGACAGAGTCTGGCATCCGGCTCTTTTGTCGAAAATGCGTGCCTATGGGATCGGCGAGTCTCTTCTTCGATGGATTAGAAACTACCTTTCGAATCGTACAATACAAGTTGTATTGGACGGTTTCAAGTCTGAAACTCACCATATAAATGCTGGTGTTCCACAAGGCTCAGTTTTGTCTCCGACTCTCTTTTTAATTTTCATTAACGATCTCTTGTCTATCACATCTAATCCATTATATTCCTTCGCAGATGACAGTACCCTCAGTTTCTCATATGCGTTTAATGATTCACGCCCCTGCTCTTCGGACGTGGACATCGAACGACAACGTATGCTTAACTCATTAAATTCTGATATCGACAGCATAACCAAATGGGGACAAGCCAATAGAGTAGAATTTAATGCTTCCAAAACCCAATGCTATCTTATGTCATTAAAGCGAAACCCTAACACCTAGCCATTGTCCATGAATGGCATTTGCGTCGATGAAACCGAAAAGCTTTCAATGCTCGGTATGTGCGTCAATTCTAGCCTACGTTGGAATGACCACATATTCGATATAGCCAAGAATGCAGCGAAATGCTTAGGTTTCCTAAACCGGTGCAAAAAGTTGTTTACCCCTTCTGATTTAGCCATAACTTATAAGGCTTTTATTCAGCCTAAAATGGAGTACAACGCTCACATCTGGGCAGGTGCACCCAAGACCACCTTGCAACTCCTAGATAGGATTCAAAAGCGAGCGATAAAACTCATAGACGATGACAACATATCGAAAACAATTCACTCGCTGGAACACCGTCGAAATGTGTCTTGCTTGACTTTGTTTTATCGCTATTTCTACCACCAATGCTCCGTCGAAATAGCTAATTGCATTCCGCCCCTCCAGAAATTCACTCGCAACACCCGTACATCATTGAATGCTCATCAGTTTACCCTAAAGCATACTTTCGGGCGCACTGTGAAATTTAGAAATTCTTTTATAAGCCGCACAATGCGCATGTGGAATGCGTTACCTCGCTCTATTTTTCCTTTGCACTGCAACCTACAACAATTTAAAACCAATGTGCACTGGTACCTCCTTTCTCTCCCTTCCGCTTCTGTTCGTGCTGTGTAAAAAACACTTTAAGGGTACTTCAAATCCCTTGAGCACTCGAGCACTATTTAAAAAAAAAAAAAAAAAAAAGTACTAGGTTTAACTTAGAGCGCCCGAATAGGACCAGTAGGTTAATTAAATAAAGTTTAGTTGTAAGAGCTAGTTTAAGCATTTTTTGTCTAGCTATTAAGTGATTAAGATTGAAAAAAAAATAAAAATGCATTGAAAATTTATATAAGCTGCTTGTTCACAAAAACGGACGATTGCGAATCAAATACGCCCTTCTTTACTACCGTTCAATAACCGTGCTGGGCGGTCAGCACCAAATACTAAAATAAAATGTTGTTGCTGCAGCAGGCTTGGTGACCGCAAATGACTTTATCCATATAAATATTAGGAACCGAATCCCAAAATAAGTAACCGAATTTTAAATGGGAACCAATATTATTTTATGTTAAGAGAAGTGAATTGTAGAAGTATTAATCAAATTCAATAAACTACTTACAGTGTTTCAAGTACAGCCAAACCAGCCAAGTCCACTGCGCAATCCGAAAAGCCGGAAAGGGCACGCGCCCTTTAAATTGTTTGCTAGGCAGAAATTAGACGATTATATTTTTTACTTACTTTATGGATATGTTCGCAGTGAACCAGGGTTTCAACCGACGTTGCACTTTTAAATGAGAATTAAGCTGATAATTGCCACCAAGCTTTTGTGCGTCCAAATTTGACTAATGCGTGTCCAGTGTGGTGGATCAAAAGCCAAATTTTATATGGAGAAGCATAGAATTTTTGAGAGGAAATACCTACGGGAATGTACAGAAGCGCTCATTCCGACTTTCGGCATTACGTCTCCAAGAAAAAACTATTGGATGCATCCGGCGTGTCTAAAATTAACAATGTCATTCTAGACCATGTGAGCAAACATTTTACGCGGTCGACTAATGTTATTGAGAATGAAATCATATCGGGTTAATTTTATCCTTACCCTTGGTATTAAATCACAGAAATTCATTGATAAGTGGACATAAGTATACCACCTGAAGCATTTCTTTATCTGGCCGCATATGGCTATCTTTCAGACTCGAGTAATGTCCCTATTATATGTCCCTATTATATGTCATGCTGCCAGAAGAGCAACTGATAAACGAATCTGGCATGTGAAACCAAGACAATAGGTCAAATGTAAATAAATGCTGGTAGCTAAATTGGGTAAAAGCTAACACTTAGTCTTAGTTAGGGTAAGTCGTTTTTTGTGTTTTTTATTTATCTTAGTTTATAAGTACCTACCGTTTTCTTTTTTGTTTTTTTTAAATATATTATACTGAGGAGTTTTTAACCTCCACCTTTTCTTCTCGCACTGAAAATAATAAATTGTAAAATATCTCAAAACAATATGTTCTCGTAATTTAGTCTAAGTAATTATTACAAAATTATATAATATGAGAGCCAATTTCTAGTTATTGTGTTAGCGTTTATCTTGTTAATCGTTAAGAAAGTTGTTAAAATTATGGTGGAAATAAACAAGTTAAAAAAAAAGATTCATTCATAATTTAATTTAATTTATAGAGCTTTTAGTTTTTTACTTTACTTTGGCTTACTCGTACAGGCGTTAATCTAAGAAATCTAAAATTAAAGAATTATAGTATTGCATATTCTTAGGAGGTGCAGAACCCTTCGTTTGAAAGTCAACTCTCACTTGGCTTCTTTTTTAATTTAAATTTCTGATCTCTCGTTTATCACATCTAATTCGACAGTGCCTACGTATGAATTTAATGATTCACGCCCATGGCCGTCGGACAGTTTGCTCGTTATAAAATGGGGACTAGCTAACAGAGTACAATTCATTGCTTCCAAAATGCAATGCTGTCTTACAACATTGAAGCGAAACCCTTACATCCAGCCATTGTCCATAAGTGACACTTTTGTCGATGAAACCGAAAAATTTTTAATGCTCGGTTTGCGCGTCGATTCTAAACTGCGCTGAAAGCTCAAATAAAAGAGCCTACTATCGGGCGTACTGTGTAATTGAGCGAGTCTTTTCTAGAAAGATTATCGCGCCTGTAGAATGCGTTTACTCGCTCTATTTTTCCTCTAAACTGCAACCTACAGCAATTTAAAACCAATTTGCACCGGTACCTTCTTTATCCCCCTTCTTATTTTCTGCTCGTGCTGTGTCACAACTAAACGAAGTTACTACAATCCCAAGTAACATCGATTGCAATAAGATGTGTATTTTATTCACTGATGGCGTACCTGAAAAGAGTCAAATAAGTTAAGAAAACACATAGCCGTCCTAGTTCATTCTTGTCCATGACGACATCTTTTCAAGAATAGATTTGAGAAATCCTTCTTTAATATCACTGCACTCGGACACTGCGTTCTGCTGCTCGAGCTTTTATAAGCTGAACTTTGTAAATAAGTCGGCGATGTTCCAGTAGACAGTGCAAATGAATGCTTGACCGTCTAAATTAGAGTTCTATAGTCCTATTTACAAAAAAAAAGACGATCCTATATCTTCCATTAACTATAGGAACATCTGTTCTCTTCCAAATGTTCGCACTTTCCCTGATCCTCGAAAAAATCAGGGAATCTCTAGTTAATACGCGACACACATTCATCGGTTTCAAAACCGCAAAAAAAATCGCACTGAATTATAAAAAACGATGACAGAATTCGGGATCCCAGAAAACTGATCGAGTAATGTGTGTGCACTTTAAACCAAGAATATCAGACGTCGTGAGGATCAGATATTCAGAAGGCCAAGCATCAACATGGAAGGCAATATTCTAAAAAATCAATCCAGCTGGGTTACACAAACTAAATTTACATCATTAGCCACTTCCAACGGATCGTGATTAAGTCTAAAATGGCAAAAGAAGACGGGGGAAGAAGGTTAAAGACTTACTTTAATAAAACAAGACAGCTAAGACGAAACATCATATTCGGCAGATATACCATTGAACGAGTTCAATTGACAATGACCCAGCCTAAACAAAAGGTTTGTCCAAAAAACTAGGATCAAAACCCCTGAGTCGAAGCAACAAAATCATGCTCCACAAAAGAAACATCTTTCTAGTGTTTGTGTATCGCGTAGAACCGCATGTTGGAACAGTCATGTCTTCGACTACGGTGATAGAATTATGAACTCTGAAATTGCTCTGATAGCAAAAATTCGTTGACCACAACAGCTGAGTCACATTGTGCAAATGGGCAACAAAGATTCAGCTAAGAGTATCTTCGTATACCAGCTACTAGGTTCATATGAAAAGACCGGCTCTCCTGCTCGAAAGTCTAGCTAACGTGGACGCCAGGGACCTGTTTGCTTTATCCTTTAGCCGCGAGGGCTGAGGATGATTCTGAAATTGTCACCTAAGAAAGTCCTTCGCCACCATCTTCATGCTGTTGACTGTAGCTCTTCACCGTCAAAAAATTCTGAAGTTTGCTTTTTAGGGTCTCGTACCGTAAGGCTACCAACCGATTCCTTTTATAAAGGTTCCGCAGTCAGTTCATCCGTCAGTCTGTCACAGAGCTTTATCTCCTTAGCCCTGATAGGTAGACACTTGTCGCTCTAAAATAATAAAAATCAAAAATAAACCTGGCCCCATACAAAACACCTTTTTATATACTCAATTTTACGCCAAGAATAAAAATTAAAAATGGATGGAATTTTGCATATTGAATGGAGTTACGGAAACCTTCCAAAGCATAACAAATTTCATTGAAAATTTTTCCAAAGGTCAAGTTGGCTGGAATTTTAAAGAAATATTTCTTCAAGCCGCAACTTTTAAAGGTTAGCCACAGAAGTGCATTTGTTAAATCAATCAGTAGGACGCTAGCCTTCACTCTAACACATTCAACATAGAAAACTTTCTAAATTTTGTTACTTTTTTTCTTTCAAACAACGTACACAAGACCTCAAAGTTTGCTTTCACCTATTGCATAAAACTTGGAACAATATTTCTCGTCAACGCTTCTGGATTTTTTTTTTCGTTTTGTGCCAAAAAGAGACTGCAAGAGAACACACAAAAAAAAATAACATTCCATTTAATTCCATCTGCTCTGGTCAACTTTAATTAAAGGAAACTCAAATTGTATCACCTCTCCGGGTGGACTCGCCCCATCCATGCCAAAGAAGACGGATGCAGAGAAAGAAACATTAATTGAAAACCCAATCAAAGCAATAAATATCCTTTGAGTAAAACAAGGGTAAACTTTTAATGCTTTTTGTCGTTCTTTTCGATTGTAGAAAGAATCTGTGAGGTTGCATTACTATTACTGCCAGCTCCGTCACCATTCACGTTCACATTGACGTTCACGTTTACGTTTGCAACACCGTTCGACTTCGTGGCCTTGGCTGTGGCGACCACTGGTATTTCTGGAACAGCTGCTGGGATGGCGACGGCAACTGCGGAGTCTGGCTCTTCAGCTGCGACGATTTGTAGTGATTGGTCATCGCTTTTTGAGGTGATCGAAGCCTGCATTTGTAGCTTACCATCGGCATCGATGAAGAACGCTCCTCGGGTTATGCTATCCAGAAGTTGGGCACTTGTTTCACCATCACCTGGCAACAGAGACGTCGTTTCGACTGAAGGAATTTCAGGCGTTGATGTTGGATTCGTTTCCGGTGAGGCTGGGGGAGATGGTAGCTCGTCGCTGGACGGTTCCGATGCTGGGAGAGCCACTTCTCCAGTTAACAGGGAAAGTTCTGGTACATTTGATGATAATGATGATTGTTTTCCAAGATCTGCGGAAGTTTGCGTTGGTGCATCGGTTCGTGGTCCAGTTTCAAGTGAAATTCCGGGTGTACCTTCATTTTCACTTGCCACCGCTGCCGTCTCTTCGGTTTTACCAGGAAGCTCAATGGCAGCTTCGTTACTTTGAATTCCTATTGATTCTCCTCCATCGATGCGGCTGATTGCATTGATTTCTCCTGAAGATGTTTCGTACACGGGTGCAGGACCTGAGATGTAACCAGCAGAAAGACCATCCACACTCAGGCCAAGAGGATGGGATATCAAAACTGGAGCATGTGGATTTGAATAAGCCAATTCAATTGGAATGATTTGTGGATATGACACATCAGAAGCATGCAAGACACTTCCAGTAACGACTGCGATGCTTACCAGCAAAAGTGACACCTGTAAGGGGAGAAATAGTGTTGCAGATTTTATTTTTCCAGGAATCGTATTGTATTCTATACCAAAGGGTGTTCCATTGTGTGAGAAGTTTTCTTTAACGGTTGATCGAATTGAGATGACGAAATCTAACTGATATTCTTAATGGTTGGCGCAAGTCTTTTATATAGCCGCACCCTTTTGGGAGTTGAAGTTTTAGTGGGAAAAATAACAAACGCAATTGTTGGATAAACGACGTTGGTTTGCGTTGGTGCTCGGGTGGATTGGAAAACGGGCTAGACTGGTTTCTGTTGCAATAATCTTGAAAGCAAACAACCAGAACAATTTTGTCCACTTGTGGGCAGTTGTTTTGCTGAATCCAGTCCACATTGTTGGAACTAATCACATCAAGGTTACCATGGAATAAAAATACCTTGCATGTCATTCTTCTGAACAATGGCGTACTCTTTGAAGTAAGGCATGATTCAAATTGTGTTTGGAGTAATTAAGGATAGTTTATCATAACATATAAAAGCAAAACAAGAACTTCGGATCAGTTTCGATAGAATAAGCAATTTTTAAAGTTGGTTCAACATGACTAGTACAACAAAAGTCCATAGTCGTTAAATGAATGTTTAATGTCAAGTGATCGGGCAACAATTTGGAAGTACTATTTTTTGATATCTGATATTTAACTAATAACTTGAGGTAGCGCTACAGTCCGCGTTGAATTGGAGTTTATACTTTTGACTAAATCGATGTCGCTGTAGTAGCCATACCGTACAGTTCGTTGTTGAATCTTCTCCCCCACTCACCGTCAATGCAGATGGGACAAAAAATCACTCTTTTCTCTCGAAACAACTCGAGGCACCTTCAACCGCTTTTGAAAGTGCTCATGTTTCTTCGCCACACGGGGATGATACGACGCTCTATAGGATGAGACCCATGTCTTATAGAGCGACACTTATGTAAGTTCTTCGAGAGAAGTCTTAGCTTTCTTAGCCAAAGGTATCCTTCGTTTGATCTCAGCGCTGCTTTCATTATCTGTGCTATCAGCGGAGCCTTGGTAGACAAAACCCTAACTACTGCAAAATTATAGTCTTTGGTAACGTTCATACCCAGACGTCGAATATGGGGTACCTTTCTTGATGACAGCATATGCTTATTTTTGCCCTCTGACTTTGACGCAATACTTTTACACTATAGTCCCAAGTATGATGTTGAAGAAATCGCATGACAGTGCATCATCTAGTCTATAACGGTTAATGGAACTGCTTGACTTCTCCATCGCCATTCTGCAGAAAAGAACAAGCTTGGCAGGGATGCCAAATCTAGTCATAGCCTCATACATCTCGTCTCTGTGGACGAAACAGAAATCAAAATATCACAGTTTAGATGGTCTCCTTTCTTCAGGATTGGGTAAATAATACTGAGATTCCATTCATATATCACATGCTTTCTTCTGACCATGTGTTCTGATAAGTTGGTGCATACGTCTTAATCTTAAATACTGCTATCTTTCCTTCGTCTAGGTAGGGTAGACGGCATTGTTGGTTCTTCGATAAAGTCAGCATTGACTGCAGTTCTAGTATGATGATTCCATTTCGAACTTTGCAGGCTTCGGTTTGAGGTTTGTAACCCTGAGATAATTGTTTTCTCTGTTGGTAGAATTTTCGCTTTTCATGCTTTTCCATAGATACGACTGTTGGCACGGCTTGAGAGTATTAAAACTTTGGCTTGCTAAAGCATTTTGGAGAAAGCAAAAGCTCTATCTTGTCGAGCTTCGCGGTGAAGCTGGCTGGTTGTCCATGGCTTGTATTACACGACTCAGTATCTGCAAAGACAAGGATGGGCCAAGTCGCTAAACCGCAGAGTACCAAGCATCTACCATCGCACAGAGTTCAACCTGCTCGGCCCTTCATTAATTGAGGAGTCGACTTTTGCGGCCCAATCTGGATACACTATCGTTCGCCCCACAGAAAAGTTACCTAGCCATATTTTGTTGCTTTAGTACGAAGGCGATGCATATCGAAGTCGTCAGCGATTTAACAACAGATGCTTTCATAGGACAACTTAAGAGGTTTATTGGATGAAGAAGACACTGCGCTGAAGAAGTCGGGCGCATTACCAAGGGGTAGTATAACACAAGCTGGCACCACTCATGAAACAGAGGTCATACCAGTCGCACCACAGTAACATCCAAATGTTACAACACATGGAAAGAAACGCGAACACACTGAAGATGACAAATATGAAATTTTTATGCCATCGGAAGTAGTTGAGAGCCAAGGCATGAGAAGGCAAAAGAAGAGTCGTCAGTCAAGCTTAAGTTCAACCTTCTCTATATTAATACTAGCTTGTTAATTATTGCCTCTAGTCTTCGCAAGGGAAGCGGAGGTCTCCCAATTCAGCCCGACACCAGGGATTCATTTCGAAAAATAAGGCAACATCAACACAATTACCAGTAAATAGAATGTGGTTGTCTACTTTGATCTGCGACCATACAGAAACGAACTCGCATCTTTGGACAATAGTCCAAATTCAATGCATCCATCAAGAAATCTAGGAGAAGACGAAACTCGCAACTAAATCTTATTCCAGAAGGATCAAAAGAGGAGCGATTGACTTTGTAGGAAATATTGCAAAATCGCTATTTGACATAATTGACTCCAATTACGCAAAAGATATTGATGAAACTATTGAGCGCATCAATTCAAATGAGGATCATTTGAAAACATTTAAAAAAAAATACATTATGAAACAAAACCAAGAGGCCATGGACAAGCGACATAAAACCCTCGTTCTACGATTGGAATTGATAACCGATAGGTTAAATAACATAACTGGAAACGCATGTCTGATACAAGAATTATTTCTATCTTGGTCTATTTATAAAACCCTCATTGCTAACATCCAAAGGACACAATACGCAACACGTAGCGCTCTGGCCGATACTCATCAAAGAAAAGTAAGTCATTTGTTGAAATCACCTCAACAATTAAAATTTGAAATTACCAACATCAAGAATCATCTACCCTCTGAACAAAAGCTACCAGTGGATATAGACCATCGTCTCCAATTCTACAACCTGATGTCCATAGAAGATAGAATTGTGTCAAATCACGTGGTATTTTAAATAGGCTTACCACTTGTGGGGCAAGACAAATTCCTGTTATTCAAGATCATATCAATTCTTGCAGTTATTTATAATGCACAAATAGCGATTGAACCGTCATCTACTCATAGCAGTGAATAGCTACTAAGATCATTACTTTCCACTGTCGGACAACGATATCTCCATGTATACTATCGTTAAAGATGGCAATTACTTATGCCCCCAATTCGGGCCAATTTACCGTCGTGGAGCCAACATCAGCTTATGCGAAATAAACCTTCTTAAGAACATAACATCACTCACATCACGCAATACTAATCAATGGATTCAATAAGTACAATAAAGGGGGCTGGAGTCATTAAATTACCTCCAAATTGCATCGCCAAGCAGGACATGGTAACTCTTCGAGGACGTACAAGTTACTCGTGTGCTATACGAGACTGAGTCAATTCCTTAATTTCTCCAACATTGGACTTACAGCTTCTTCGTGAATTAATCAATGCAAAGCAATCCGAATTACCAACATTGATACGACATCATAAGATTCAGCATACCATCATCATTTTCACGCATCTTCACGTTCCAAGAGATCCTTCGTCGGACATTTGGTCCCTCTTGCCAAGAGGGCAGTAGAAGGCAGTACCGCGAACTATACGAGTTGTACAATAGTCCGGTGGGCAAAAATCCGTCGACTATACTGGAATGGTCACATCGGAAGAATGGACAACAACAATTCAGCCAAGAGAGTGTTCGAATCCGAGCCACCAGGCTTAAGAAAAACAAGAAGACCGAACCTCCGGTTCAAGGATCAATCAATTTTGGAATATTTTTTTAAGAAAAAAGAAAAAATATTAACCTGAATTTCGTATGTAAGCTTATTAACTATATTTAAACAATATAAACTTAACCTGCAATATCTACACCTGATTTAAAATAAAACATAAAATAAGAATAAAAATATTTTTTTTGTATATCCTTCATACTTTAACACCTTAATTTAAATCTACCTTGAACCACGTAAGCCGTGGTAGGAATCGTCCACTCTGATTAAGTTGGCCCTTTGTGCAAAACCTCATTTGAATAGAATTTTTTGTACTGCGACTCTGGGTCTCTATATAAGTGAAGACAAGCCCTCTTTTTCTTGCGAGCTTGCTCGCACGTTAAACCAAACAGAACATCCATGAAATAAAGGTCGTGTGGCAGATCACCCTTACCCTAGCATCGAGTCGGCTGTTCTGAAAGATTCTTTTTGTCAGGGCAAAGGCCGCTTTGGCTTATAAAAATATTGATACTGATCAAGCCAGACCCCAAGATATCTGACTACACCCCGAATAGCCAATGGCTGCCTTTTTTGTCCAACGTTAGAGAACTTTCACCAATTCCTTCTGGTATTTTCAGAGGCCCCAGAAAACGGCATTTCTTTAGCTTCTAATCGTCGCAAATTCGATGAATCTTTTCGATGTCACGTTGCAAAAGACTTACAATAGCCTCGATCTTTGGACCTGACCTGTACGCAATTAATTCATGTGCGTATGTCATAGCATGGTTTGGTGAAGAAAACTTACGAGATCACTCGTGAACGTTTCACGAACATTTTAACCCGCAAACTGCAAGAATATTATTTTGTCAACACATAATTTATTTTAATTTATTTGATGCCCGGGCTATACCCCAGACTTAAATAAATACAAGCAGTGCTTAAATTCTAACTTATAAGAGGATGTTTTTAAGGGTGGATCTGTTTAGGTGGAAATCAAAGATGTCGTGCGTGGCATGGATTAGATTTGGAGGATCTGAAAATAACAACTTATTGATGGTTTTCAAGGTAGGACTTAATCCATTCAATAAAAGTAACTGGGAAACCAAGAGCATTGAGCTTGAGCAGAATTATCTTGTGCGATATTTTCTCGAAGGCTTTACTGAAGTCGGTGGAGATAACATCAACTTGTTTGCCTTCCTCCAAGGCACATAGAGTTCGAGAGACAAATTCTACTAGATTGGTAGTTATTGATCTTCTTCTGAGAAATCCGTGTTGGTTAGGAGATATGATGGATTTGCAGTGGAAAAGCATAACGTCGTAGATTATGCTCTCAAAAAGTTTAGGAATGGACGAAAGTTTCGCGATTGATTTGTGGTTTGCAACATCATTCATTTTTTGGACCTTTCTTACGAATTGGGATTATGTAAGAGTTTTTCTATATTATAGGGAAAATGCCTTGTGAGATGGAGAGTTGGAACAGTGAAGTTAGGGCCTGAACGAGGAGATTGGTGCATTTTTGAGCACTATAGCGGGCAAACCGTCAGAGCCCGGGGAAAAATCATCTCTTAGCTTTTTGATCTCCTCTGCTACCAATTCCGGTGTAATTTCGAAAGACACCATGGTTTTAGGTATTGGAAATTATTCTGGTCGGGGTCTTCTTCATGCACCGCGAATGATTGGCTGATGAAATTACCAAAGAGGGTTTTAGGGTCTGATGAGGAAGAATCGAGATAATTGAGAGTTGAGGGATAGCCGTCTGATTTACTTTTGACTTTGATGGACTGGTAGAATCGCTTGGGGTTAGATATTAAGCTCGATTCCATATGGTTCACGTATTCCAAGTAAAAACAGTTGCAGGGGTAGGAGAATTCCGTGTATGCGTTTTGATAAAGCATATAGATGGAGTTAGATCGAGTTTTAATATAAGACTTCCATAGTTTATTTCTTTTTTTTCGAAGTGAACGAAGCTCTTTGGTGTACCAAGGAGGAGACGAGGATGCCCCGACATTAAAAACGACATTAATGTTTCGTTCTATATGCTATATGCTTCGAAACCGATCATGCAAAGCGCATTGTCATTAGAGGTTAAGACCCCGACAAGATTCTCGTCACAGCCGGTTTACAATACCTTTGTGATAAGGACCACAAAATATTCATGGACAAACTTCACTGAAAGTTCAGCAAATAACAAGTAAGAGTTGTAAATCTGCAAAAACAAAATACAGAAATGTCCAAGGAAGCACTTCAAATCGATCAGATCAGCAACGATAAAACCATTCCACAACCGAGATCGTCAGCTTCACAATCTTCACACTCCATCACAAAGGTGTGTTACGATATATGAAATCAGCTTTAATATATACTTCTGATGAACCTTGAATCGTCAGCAATAAATTCAATAAATCAAATTTGTATTATTTTTTCATAATAATGTAATATTGTAAAAAAGCAAGAATTAGCAAAATTTACGTAAACAAAACCGTCGAATAAAATTTCACGGTGTGATTCTTTTGCAACCTCCGACTTATTAAGACAGTGTTTTAATTACTAAGTCTGCTTAGAAGCCAATAACAAGATATTTTTCCGGTGTCCTGGTTTATGTAACAGCAATACTATTGATAGTCACGGTACAAGAACCGCGGTCTTTAATCTATTTTAATCTATAACATTTATAAACATTTTGTCGTAAATTTTCTTAGTCGTATTGTTAGTAAACAATTTTATAGCCATGTCTTTCCACTCTTTTTTTATTTCTTTTGTTAGTAAAAGTCAATCAAATCATTTATAAAAAAAAGCTTTAAGGGATATTTGAAAAGCATTGAAAAAATTCTTCATGGATAAGCCACTTACATTCGTTTACATTTATCCGCTACCTACTAAGACCTCGATAAGAAGTAACAAAACGAACAAATCGATTAACGCTTCTTCCTGAACCTTACAAAAATATCCAAAATCAACACGTATAGATTATCCCCAAATAACCAAACCATAATCGCATTACTCTCAAGCAGACAAACAAAACTGTTGCTGCAGACACTTCCATCAGCTTTACCCCAAAACTAACCCAACCTTAATGTACCAATGACGATAACAAATTTAGATTAGCCTCCTTCTACCCAAAAAGGATACTCGTACACATTCAACATCCATTTGATTCACTCGACAGTGTATGCCGCTCATCCTATTTCCAAAATGTGCCACCATCCTTGTATCCCTTTTCAATAAAGCGGCCCTAAAGCCAATTCCGAGCACATCTTGCCCGACCTTCAAGAAAATAATCAATGCAAATAATATTGGCAGCTTATTTAGCAGCGGCATCCATAGCCAAGTCATGTTATCCTCAATTCTCGTAAGACGTTTCCTGTCCCGAAATGGAATGCGTACTCACGTTAGTCAAATTAGTTTTGCTTCATTTGCATGAAACTTAAATAGAACTTTTGTTTTCCATGCTCGGGTCAACTGACACGAGATCTACGACCAAGATGGTCCCCAACCCGTCCAACACTCATTCCCAATGAAGGCATATCGAAAAACACTGATGCTTCGAAGAAGGATGAAAAGTATCCATTACCGACTTATTTTGAGTCCAAAATGATTTGTGTTTGAGGCACTATCGGCAAAAGGATAACGAGCACTGACAAGGGTAACAATAGGTTAATGCTTGTGACGACAAGGAAAGCCTGGGCTTTCATTAACATCCAAAGTTTGCTGGTGGATCCATCCAAGTCCGTTGAGTGCGAACAAAGTCCCTGCCACTTGACATGGAGTATTCGGTTAATGAGTGGCGGACGAGGTCACACTGACTGACTGTTCGCACAAAAGGTCCAGCAGTTACATTTAAAGTTTTTGCCATTTAAAAGGAGGGGAAACGTGCTGCGGATATATCCCTAAAGAGCTGACACTGGCACGAGAGACTTTAATTACGCTAATTAATTCACGTGTCCCACTAAGCCAGTAAGAATTCGTTGGGAATTTATGGAAATTATTACAAGACCACTGTAAAGCTTGTGATTCTTTTTATGAAAGTCGAGTGAACGAAGAAATTGTTCGGGCACACGAGGGACGGTTTTAACTGATGAGGTGAGTGCGGCAAGTGTTATGGTAATGCAAATGTATGCACAGCGACGAAACAGCTTTTTATTAACAACACCTTGGCAAGAGGGTGTAGATGGATACTGGAGTGTGGAGGGCAGTCTAAGCAAGCAATGGTCTTGGCCTCGAATGAAGTGTGATGGTGAGATGGGATTCTTTGCACACACTGGAGTGAGCGTCAGTAATACAGGTATTCTGATAGTGACGTTGAGTGTTGTCAGTGTTGACATAACAACTCGGTCGATTTGAAAGGAAGTTTATTTGAGTGCGCTTCAGTACTCAAACACAATGCAAAGGATCAATTCCATTAAGATGGAGATAGTAATTGGCATTCTTCTATGGGCACTAAATTATTGATGAGTTTTCAATGTTCAGAAGTGGAAAAACACTTCCATTGTGTGAGGGACGTCTAACAATGGACGATACTTCTGAAGTTCTTTTGTTTGAACGAAACAAATAAGAATGTTGACGAAATGTTGTATTTGATGACCAAGATTTTTATTTAGATTGTAAATTATTTGAGTAACAACGCATATCGTTTGAATGATTGGAGAACGTATTCAATTGAAATGTAAAAACGAAATGAATTAAGCATGAATAAATTAAAACGAAAAAAAATGGTTAAGGTGCGAGTATGTCTGCCCATATCATGAACTTCCCATCTAAAGATAATTAATTTGCCGCCACCATCAAATTCAGTTTGGAATATGAAAAAATCGCTCATATCATAGTCAAATGCGTTGAAATCAAAAAAATAAAAAAACGTATTTTTTTAGCTTTGAATCATTTAAAAACAGATTTGCGAATTTAATATTAATTTTTCACACTTTTCTCTCGAAACTACCTAAGTCGCCTTCATCCGCTTTTGAAAGTGTCCATATACTAGGACGGGGATGAAAGAGGTCTTATAGAGCTACACTTAAGTTCTTCTAAAAAGCGCTTTACATAATTGCTTTTTTAGCCACAGGTATCCTTCGTTTGATATCAGCGTTAGTGTTACTATTTGTGTTTGCAGTGAAGCCTAGACAGACAAAATCCCTCACTACCTCAAAGTCTTTGTTAACTTTCTGAGCCTGACGTCGGATTTGGTTGATGCCAGCATATGTTTCATTTTGCCCTCGTTAACTGCCAAACCATTCTTTGCTCCTTCTGCCTCAGCATAAGTACACGCACTGTTGACATCAAGCTATGCGAGTTATAGAATAGACCTTAAAAAAGGGCATCTGGTATTGATACGGGACCGCATGATAGTGCATAAACTTGCCTAAAACGATGCTTGAGAAGTGGGTCAGCAACGTCTTTGCCGAACTAAATGGAGCAGCTTGAGTTCTCCATCATTATCTTGCACAAAAGGAAAAATTTGGCAGACATGGCTTCATACATCTTGTCTCTGTTGACGAAACAGAAACCAAAACCAACCTTGAAATTGATGAAAAGGTGGTGAGTGCCGATTTGAAGCTCGTGGGTTTTTTCCAAGATCTGCCGTTGGGTTAATTTCTGTTGTATGGTGGACTGTTCTGGTCGAAAGCCACATTGATAAGGAATTATCATGTAGTTGTCGAATGGTTAAAAACGTTCACATAACACGGCAGAAAATATGTTTAAGGCATCGCAGTTGGCGTAGCTTAGATGGTCTCCTTTCTTCAAGATTGCGCAAACAATACTGATATTCAATCCATCTGTCATGCTTTCTTGTGTCATCGCCGCCGTTTTGAAATTCGACAGTATACGTGGCTTTATTAGACTTAAGTTAAAGTGACTTTATTAGATTCGCCTGGGTCGTTAGCCAGCGTTGTATTCATCTAAAGGTTTGTTGTCTGCCAGCGGAATTTTATTCTTCGATGCCGTAATATAGTCTGAACATGTGGTTCTTCCATGTCCTCAGGATTGACTGCAATTCTACTATGGTTTCTCCATTTTGAACTTTGCAGGCTTTGGTTTGGGGTCTGTAACCCTGAAATAATTGTTTTATTTGTTGGTAGAATTTTCGAACGTTGTTCATGTTTCTTAATCTCTGAACATTTTCGATCGCGTGCTTCGAGGATTAAGAATGCTGTGCACGAGATTAAAACGGTCAATTAGAACACTTAAAAATTTGTCAAGCATGGCAATCATAGCATATTTCTCACGTTTACATAACTGTTTAACAACCCGTTTATTCCAACTTACGGCCGATTGCGATCAATAGTTTCTAAATTCTATTCAATGCTTATTTTCTTAGTGACCACAGTGCTTTAACCTTCTGCAGGGTTTTTTGTTTGCCGAAAGAATGGAAATTGTGGAATCAGATTTTTACTGATATTGTCCAACTTATTACCAATCGAGTTAGAAAAAATATAGAATCGAGTTAGAAATATATAGTGGAACACAGGCATCGCCCTAAGAGTATAGAACTCTACGTTAAAATAAGATGTGTCAAATTTGGAGTTATATTACAACAAGTTTAACATTGGAAGTTGAATTTGTTATTGAATTTGTTTTTCAACTTCACCAATAATAAAGTCTTTTAACTCGTTAGGGTCAGACAGCCACAATTAAGAATTAATGTGCAGTTAAATTAAACTTGTTAAATTAAACTTCAGCTAACGCTGAAACGTCATTTACAAATAATTACTATTCTTGTAAGGAAAAAGTTTAGAAAGAAAGTTGTTTTGATATGAGAAATAGTTAAATTTGTGACCAGAGTTTGGTTTTTGATTGCAGAATTTATATCGTTGTTTCGATATAAACACTGTGAAAGACTGCTAAAGTCAACTCATTCTTCAATGCATTTTCGAAATTATTTCTACGACCTTTTACGATACACTTGTTCTGCTCGGAATATTAAAGTGTGATTATCTTTATGTCGTTTAAGCTAAAAAAATACTAAGTTTCAGTCGAGAGTTTTCCACCATCTCTTCCTTCCGAGCTGGGGAAATGTTCAGCATCGGATCTCTTTCTTTCTGGTAAAAAGATGGCGCCAAGAATATTACATTCAGTCCATTTTTTTGGAGATTTTAATTACTGCTTCCATGCCGTTTTCGAGAAATTGTAATGTAATTTTCTTAAAAGACCTCTAGATTTTCGTTCATGATAAGAAACCACAACAGTGGTAAACAAACTAAATCTTCGGATGTTATGATCTTCCTTGTAACGCTTTTTAATATACGAGTAATGCAATTTTATCCATGTTTTCATATGTCAATGTTCAAGACGCCATTCGAAATCATGAAAAATGAAAATATTTATAGGACTCACATTTCTGAAATAATTTTCCAAGCACTTTCGTGGGAACGTGGATTCAGACACAGAGAAAGCGGAACATTAAAATATGAAATGGGCTCAATTAATAGTGTTTAAGTCTCAAAATTAATCTTTAAAGTTCAGAACTAACTTAATTTAGTCAATTGTCGAAACAATACATAACGTTGATGTAATTTTTGGAATTAAAATTGAACAAAAAAATATTTCAATGAATTTGTCTGAAAACTTATGAACGGCCGTGTATATATTTTTACATATTTTTATATCTGATAAGGTAGTTGAAAACTATAAATTTTATTAATTTTGAACTTTTTTTATTGGAAATCTAAATTGATTTTAATTGAAGAAGTGAAATTGTTCCTTTTTTGACAGTTTTTTCGTCATTAAATTTAAACCACCCTGTATAATTTAACCAAAAGCTTTGCAGCTCTTCATTATGCATGCATTCGATAGCTTGATTTGTTCTCAAGTTATGTTTGAAGAAAAATTCCACACAAACGTACGTACACACACACACACGGACATCTTTTTAAAAACAAAGGAGTGGAATGAATGGATGTAGTCGGATACTGGGACTTCGCAACGTGGAGAATTGTAAAAAATTTGAATTTCAAAAATCGGACCGATATCATGAACTTCCTGATGGGAAGTTAAAAATTATGAAAAAAAACTGATTTGTGTGCATTTGGGATGCCTATCAACTTCTCATTTAATTGTAAAAAAAGTTACTACAGCTAGAAAAGTTTTGATTTCATTTTCACTAGAAGAACGCAAAGTCTTATTTACCTTATCTCTCCTGGCTTACAAAAGCTGGGTAGTTTCATTCTGACATTCACAAGCGCATCTTTTGCAGATAACAGCGAGCATTTGCATGTCAATTTTTTTAAAGACCAATTGTAGTTCTTTATTTTAATTTAATATAGCCTATGATGTTCTTTTAAAAAAAAAAAATTAAAATGGAGGCTTAAGGAAAATGTCTCCTTCTTAGACCTCCTTGTCTTGCAATGCTATCGATTGTTTCCATCGCTTAGATAATCCTATGTCTCAATATCCAAAGTATTTGACATCACTCATATTGCCAGAATGGTACTCATCGAATAGACAAGATAACATAATTAATGGGGAATACTTTACTTTTATGTGTGAATGGTTGGAGTTGCCTTTAAAGTTTTAAATAAACGGTATTACTATTTTTTCCTTGAATAAAATATTTTATATTGCAACAATTAAGTGACTTTCCCCAGTGTTGAAAAAGCTTGTTTCGTTCTTAGTTCAACACTCGTGTGGCATGTAAATTAAAGCATTGGAGATCCCAGAAATATGATGCTAATGCTTGAATCTATCGAGTAAATGGAAGATATATATTGAGGCTTTGAACATCCGCACATACAGATCAAATAAAAATATATAGATATATTTCGCATCACATCCTATATATGCTTTATTTGAGACAAAAGGATCAACCACGTTTCATAAAAGACACTTTATTGAGTCAGATGACTTGAAACGATGTATCGGACAGAATCGGATTGTGCCCAAGGAAAAAGGACAATGATAATGTCTTTCGAGATAGGAGCCATAAAAAGCAGAAACAATAACATCGACAGATGGAATACGAATATTGATCCATTTATTGTTACGCCACTGGTTTGGCTGACAACAAATGGAACACTACTGCCGGCGGTCCCAGAGGGTATATCCTTACAACAAAAAGCATGACCTCGAACACTATCGAGACAAGACTTGTGTGTTGTATGAAATGACGTATATTTACACTCTGATATGTTTTCTTCTTTAATAGTAGCACCATGACATTAGTTTTATTTCTACACATTTCTTTTGGGGCAAGTGGAGGCAAATATTTAAGGACATTGCTGATAGACTAAAGTAAAAGAAAGATGGAACTGAAAAAGGTAATACAAGCATGGCAAATCCAAAAATTCAAATTTCTACAAGAAAACGAATTTCGAAAGATATGCATACGGGTTACGATGCCTGCCCCACGCATGTAGTATAGAAAAAGGAGCGAGAACAAATGCTGATTCTAACCATAGCCAGTGGAAAACTGTACATTACAAAGTAAAAGCGGTTGAGTTAAAATCAAAATCAATCAACTTTAATACTTGGATACAAATAATAAAACCAAAGTGCGAAAATGTATGTTGAAATTTAATTAATATCTATCGATCATATTAAATGAGTGTTACAGATTTGAATAAGAGTCTAAGTGAATTCAAGTTTCAATGAAAATTTCTGTATAATTTTGGTGATTTCAATATTGACTATAAAAATGATAGTAAAGAAAAAAGAAAATTTGACGCGGATGTAGCTTACAAGTTTGGCTAACGACAGCATGTTGTTAAAAATATATGTCTTGCTACCGCTACAAAAATAATGCAAGAAGAGTTTTACAAGTTTTCAACACGGTGTCATCACAACGGGTTGATTATAAACCACAAAAAACGAAAGTGGTACACGCACGTTCCCCGTCATAGCCAAAGGCAACAACCCAAAGTGATGTCATTGAAGTAGTCGAATCCATCAAGTACCTCGGAGTTATACTAGATGACCATTTCCTATGGCATTGCCATATCAACAAGATAAGATCCAAACTCAAAAGCGCTCTCTTTGCAATGGCATATTTCAAAAGGCTCGCAACTATAGAATTTCAAGAACTGGTGTAATTCTCTCTTGTGAAGTCACAGCTAGGATACGGAATACTTGCTTGGGGCAGTGCGGCAAAAACACACATTGATTAGCTGTCAAATATACAAGGTCGTATATTGAAACTTATTCATAATAATAATAGTAACTTCAGAGTGCTAGACGTTACTTGTATAAGACCCGTGTACTTGTACAAGATTAATACTATTATGAGGTCTCCTGAAAGTTTGGAAAAATACAGATGTGTACATAATAAATACAAAAATAAGTGTGTGGAAATCAGAAACAGATATATTGAAAAGAAAATTGAAGAGAAAGCTGGTAACCAGAAGGCCATGTGGAAAGTTATTAAGAAGTACATGTTGGCCGAGGTAAAAAAAGAATTATGTGAAATAGAAGTAAAAGATGCCAAACTAAAAAATTGGTTTGGGTGCGAGTGGGCCTGCCCATACCGTGAACTTCTCATCTCAAGATACAAAAGAAATAGGTGCTGTTTTATTTGCCTACATTTTCAATTCGGATTATGAAAGCATCATTCATTCCCTAATCAAATGCATTGCAAACAAAAAGATCAGATACTTATATTTTTAGCTGCCTTTGAGGAATACCATATACTCGAATATGTTTTCGTATTTTGGATCATTTAAAATACGAATTGCGTATTTAACAATGATAGATTAACATATTTCAATTTGGAAATACTTTTTTTCTGACTGTGTTACATTTATACTAAAAGAAAATAAGATTTTTAGTTTTACTGCATAAATAACTTAATATAATTTAAAATAATTTTTACCGTTTTTTTTAAATGATAGCTGGTTGGACTTTGGACTTTTTTGTCATTAATCAATTAACTACTAACTTGAGGTGGCGTTACAGTCCGCGTGGCATGGTATTTTATCCTTTTGGCTAAGTCGATGTCGCTGTACACCTCCTAGCAAACAGTTCGTTGTTGAATCTTCTCTTCCACTCACAGTCAATGCAGATGGGACAAAAGAATACACTTTTCTGTTGGAGCAACCTAAGAGGCCTTCATCCGCTTTTGAGAGTGTACATGGTTCTGCACCATATAGGAGGACGGGGATGATATGGGTCTTATCGAGCGATAAGTTATATAAGTCCTTTGACAAAGGGCTTAGCTTTCATAGCCAGAGGTATTCTTCGTTTGATATCAGCGCTGGTGTTATTATCTGTTTTTACAGTGGAGCCAAGATAGACAAAGCCCTAACTACCTCGAAATTATAGCTGTCTATAGTAACGTTCTGACCCAGACGTCGGATTTGGTTTTTCTTGATGGCAGCATACTATATGCTTCTTTTTGCCCTCTTTTGTTGACAAGGTTCTTTTGCACTATTGTCTCAAGTATGATGTTGAAGAAATCGCATGACAGTGCATCACCTTGTCTAAAACGTTGTTTGACATCAAGTGGGTCGGTGTCGTCTTTGCCGACCTTAATTTGTGCAGGATGGCGTTGACCTCCATCGCCATCCTGCACAAAAGTACGAGCTTGGCAGAGATGCCAAACCTGGACATGACTTCATAAATCTCGTCTCTGTGGACGAAACGGACACCAAAACCAACTTTGAAATTGATAAAAAGGTGGTGCGTACTGACTTGGCGCTCCTGGGCTTTTTTCCAAGATCTGCCGTTATGTTAATATTTGGTTTATGGTGGACTTTTCTGGTCGAAAACCACATTAATACGGACCTATCAGCATGTTGACGAACTCCTTCAGACGTTCTCATCATACGGCGGAAAAGACGTTAAAGGCAATTTTGAGGAGATTGATACCTCTTTAATTGGCTTCCTTCCTTCAGGATTGGGCAACCAATACTGAGATTCCATTCTTCCCGCATGCTTTCTTCTGACCATGTTTTGAAGATGAGTTGGTGCATAATTCCCAACTAAGTCATCGCCGCTGCTTTTAGAAGTTCTATCTTGCTATCTGTACTTCGTCTAAGTCAGGTAGATGACATTGTTGGTTCTTCCATGTCCTCAGCATTGACTGCAATTCTACTATGATATTTCCATTTCGAATTTTGCAGGCTTCGGTTTGGGGTGTGTAACCTTGAGATAATTGTTTTTGCTGGCTGGCTGTCCATGGCTTGCATTAAACGACTCAATGACCCACGACCCAAAATCTTAGCCAGTCATCCCTCTAAGAGTATCCAACTCAACGTGAAGATAAGATATTTTAAATTAAGAGTTGCGAAAATCGATTTCATAACAACAACTTTAACATTGGAAGTTGAATTTGTATTTGTATTTGCAGTTGTTTTTCAACTTCTTCAACAAAGTGTTATAAATCAGACAACCAGAATTAGCAAATATTATAAGCTTAGTTTCAAAAGTATTGCATTTTGTAAGAACTCTGTTTATAGGGATTCATATTTTAAAAGTTTGAGGACCAACTGATTATCTCAACTTCATGTAGTTTTGGAATTATTTTTAATCAATCAAATTTGTTTGATTGCTCTTCTTTGGAAGATATTAACCACTACTCGGAATATTAAGGCGTGATTAACTTTATGTCCTTTTTGAAAGGGTTCAAAAGTACATAGAAACGTACGTACGTACGTACACACACACACACAGACATCTTTCTAATATAATGGAATACGACTACTAGGACCGCCAAACGTGGAGATATGTTAAAGTTTTGAATTTCGAAAATCGGACCGATTACAAGAACTTCCTGATGGGAAGTTAATAATAAATCAGACGTTTCAAATTAATTAAATGAATTCTTTTTGGATATTGTGATTGAAATCAATGAAAACATACCAAATTTAAAATATAATGACATTATAAAGGACTTTGTGAATACTTTTAAATACAAGCAAACTTATTTAATAAAATTAATAAAAATGACTTAAATGGACTAAATACAAGCATTCTAATAGACTGTAAGGAAGATATTTTCCTTATAATAATAAAAATTTTAAATGCTTCCTTGTTGGAAGGTGTTTTTCCAAGCTCATGAAAAGAATCTGTTGCAGTTCCAGCAGAAAAAGAAAGAAATTAAAAACCGAACAATTCTTTCCACACATTATGCCGATATATGTGAAAATTTTGGAAAAAGTAGTGTGCATTCAATTGGAAAATGTTCTTTCCCAAATTCGGATACTTTATGAAGAGCATTCAGGATTTCGTAAAGGACATTCTACAGAAACAGCCTTGGCCTGGATCTTGAACGAGTGGAAAAGAGAGATGGATGATGGAAACTCAATACTGACACTTTTCCTAGATGATTTGAAGAGAGCGTTCGAAACTGTAGACAGAAGTATCTCATTAAAAAAGCTTTACAAGTATTGAATAAGGAATAAGGAACTGCGTTGGTTTGAATCCCTTCTGTCATCAACGACGCAAAAAGTGGAGTTAGATGAATTTTCTCAAGATCTAAAACAGTCAACTTTGGTATTCCTCAAGGAACAATTTTGATAGTAATTCTTTTTCTCCTCTATGTAAATGATTATTATCATCTTTATTTGCTGATGATACACTGATATATAAATTTAAAATTTGTGAAGCACATCTGAATTACGACGCGGAGAATATTTATGTAGGATAATGTAAAAATAGACTAAAGCTGAATGCTTAAAAAACCAAATGCACATGTATTGGTAGAAGCGGTGATAGTTTAAGTAAAACATTTAATAATAATAATATTGAATGTGTTAAAGAAAAGAAACATTAAGGGTTAATAACAAACTATCTTTAAATGCTTATGCAGACTTTATCAGTAGAAAAGGATCTAAAAGCATTAATTATGTGTGTACAGTAAGAAGGAGAATTTCAAGAAAATATACAATAACTATTTGAAATTCAATTTTATAGCATATATAGCATACACAATTATAAAAGGACTACCGGTTGAAAAGGTCGTTATTGCAGACAACTTCACATCTATTATTCTGAGGTGAATTTTGACCATGACAGCTGTCACATCAGAAACTTCATGTCATTGTCTAATTACAAAGAAGAATGTACAAAGAATGCCCCGGCTAGGTGAAAAAGTTTGAAGACCATGAATTGGAGGCATTGCTCGATCAAGATCCGTCACAAACTTGCAAAATCACTTGGCGTCGCTCAGGAAACCATTTCCGGTCGTTTGAAAGCGATGGGAATGATCCGAAAGGTAGGACATTGGGTGCCGTATGAATTGAAGCCACGAGACGTCGAACGCCGATTTTGCATCTTCGAAATGCTGCTTGAACGCCACAAAAAGAAGCCTTTTTTGCATCGAATCGTCACTGGTGATGAAAAATGGGTACATTACGATAATCCAAAATGTCGGGCCACGTATGGATACCGCGGACATGTCTCAACATCGACGGCTGGTAAAACCGAATGAAACAACCACAGGCGAGATCTACCGACGACAATTGATGCGTTTGAGCCGAGCACTGAAGGAAAAACGGACGGAAACGGTCACAAGACACGATAAAGTTATTTTGCAACATGACAATGCTCGGCCATATGTTGCAAATGTCGTCAAAACTTGCCTTGAAACGCTCAAGTGGGATGTCCTACCCCACCCGCAAGATAGTCCAGATCTTGCGCCATCCGATTATTATCTCTTCCGATCGATGCAACATGGCTTGGCTGACCAGCACTTCCGTCATTTCGATGATGTCAAAAAATGGATCGATTCGTGGATTGCGGCCAAACCGGTCGAATTTTTCAGAACGGGTATCCATGAATTGTCAGAAAAATGGGAAAAATGTGTGGCTAGCGATGAAAAAAAAACGACATTTTCAACCGGTAGTCAATTTATGTCAATTTATATTACAATTTTATATTTATGTAACAGTACGAAAATTGATTATTTACAAATGTTACAAAATAGAGCAAGAAGATGGTTTTTACAAAGTGGGCTAAGAACACACTTTGCCGATATGCTTAATGAATTGAAATGGCTAAATATCGAACAAAGACTCAAAATCAATGCTTTAATTTTACATACATGTAAAAAAATGAATTATATCCTATATACTTACAACGGAACATGCAATATGTCGAAGGTTACTATAAGCTTAGAAATGTGGATGATTTCCGTCTCCATACAAGCGAACTAGATCGCAAAATAATGTTTCATACAGAGGAGGAAAAAAGTAAATTGGTGGCACAACAGCTCCTTTGAGGGCCAGGGACTAGCTTCACCATTTGTATATGCGTCTTACATTTTTCGCAAATGACGTGGGTAAAACAGAAAAAAATATAAATTAAATTAAGAAGCAAATTGCACATCATATTTTAAGCTATTATTAGAGTTTAACATGAAAATTGTAAGAGTTACTTTTAACTAATAAAGAACTATAACTATTACTATAAAACAGATTTGATTTTCTTTAAGGTGTACGGATACAAACCCCTTAACTAGCTCACAACTTCTGTATCATTCGAAGATTATTCCAGAAACACTCAGCTTTAATGTTGAAGTAAAGACAATCCAAGGCAAATCTCTCTCTCACAATGGGACAGTAAAATGTTTTCCTTTTATGCCCCGAAAATCAAGAGCATCTTCGTTAAGCTTTATGTAAAACTACAGAGCCCAACCATGACAATAAATAAATAATACGACTTTGTCAAAAACTTCCCTGCAAAGCATACACCTGGATACCATTACGAAAAGCGATTAAGAAGTAAACTTCCAAATGGAACACTCTAGCTCCAAACCAAAGTTATTATTTGTATAAATTAGGGCAATATTCTCAGCGAGAACACTTCAGCAAACAACCTTTGTCAACTTCATCTTTACAGTTCTTTTCTCCATCCATCCCCCGCTGAGCGGCAAATCTTCAAGTGAAAACATAAATTCTTCTTCCCTATTC
This sequence comes from Orthonevra nobilis, assembly GCA_963555765.1. NCBI lineage: Eukaryota > Metazoa > Arthropoda > Insecta > Diptera > Syrphidae > Orthonevra > Orthonevra nobilis. Next base: position 74,492,543 of record OY743225.1, read on the forward strand.
ATTCCAAGGAGAAACACAGAAGACGTGTCAAGATTGGCGAAACACGACTTACATATTTTCAAAACAATATTCCAACTGTAAGCACACCCCGTCGAGTCGAGTCGAGCCGAGCATCTAACAACTACAGTCATACTCAAAGAGGCACCCAGTTGTTGGGTTTTTGTTTTTTTTTTGAAGCACAGAAGCGAAATCCAATTTCACTTCAACATGGAATCGGTAAATCTGGCGCTGAACACATCAATTTTGTCCACATTTCCATGAAAATCATATTTTACGCGATTGTACACAATTGTTTTATGGTGGAGCGTGAAGCCCTTAATGCATGCCCCGCATAATGTTATCCCCGCGCAAAGTGTGCTCAAGTGTTCGTCTAAAACCCCCCGTCAGCAAATCCTTTCCGTCATGGTTTAGTTGCTCAGCACAAAGAACGAGGTGCTAGATAAAAAGAAAAACGCTTCGCTGCCGCGAGTTAACACTTTACTTAATGCGTTTTCGTGAGCTTGCTAGGTGTACGGGTTGTGTGAGGTGATACCAGTTCAGGGGTTTTAAATTGCATACCAATTCATTTTTCATTCCTCATTCTAGATACAAGATACATTTACGCTGCCATGCGAATAATTTAAACCTGTAGAGATACAGCTTAAGCTCGAGATTCATGATATACACATGTAGCCGTTCCATGGGTGGTCACTGGCCGCTTTTCTTCCATTTTAATTTTGAAAAAAGTATCCTCCCGCAACAGCATAATGTAAAAAATAAAACGAACGCATACATCTTCATTAAAATAAAGTGCAGCAGCTTAAAGGCGCTCATGCGGCGCAAGTTTATTAATAAGTACGAGTACACCCAGCAGCAGCTCCGAGCTTGTTCCAATGAGAACACAAAAAAAGCAAAGGGAAGCAAACTGCCCTCCTTTCTCATTTTGCCAGCTTTTGTTTAATTATTACCCGTTGGGTTGGTATTTTGGGGGCCAAGACTGTACTATGGTATAGGGAGGGCCAATTACTTACCGCCCGTTAAATAGCAGAGGGTGTGATTCCGGAAAATTGGATACAAACAGATGATATAAGGGTGGGAGCTGAGGGGGGCCCGCCCTATTTATTTCCGCACTTTGGGATTCCGGTAAAGTGAAAGCATCCGCAGAGTTATTTTGAAACAAATAATTAACATTTTACACACCATGTTATTAACGCGGATTGCGAAATTCATTTGTCTTTGTTTTCGCTGCTCAGATTCACGCTGCTTACAAATAGAATTATACGTGGTCTTTTATTATACTTAGGGTTCTGAGGGTAATTATGCTAAACAAGAACAAGAAAAAAAAAAAAGAGGTAAAGGTTTCTGGCATAATCTCCTTTATACAAAAGAAAAGGGTTGGCAGAGAAAAAAACGTTGACCCCAGACAGGAGATGGATAACTTTATAGGATACGGATACCCCAGTGATGCCTGACGCCGCCCGGCTCGCCGTCACGGTCACGGTGCCGGGTAACGCTTTGTTTCACACCGTTTTAGGCAGCTGCTCGTAGACGATCGATGGACATTGTCGGCGTGTCAGTGTCAAGGGTTTCTTATAAACGGTTGGATACTTTTAAGATGGTTTGGAATCAATGGTTATGATTTCTTTTTAAGTACCTAGGTTTAGGGTTGCGAGCGGTAAATTAAGTGGAGTTCTGATTTTTATTTGTTTTTATTTTCCTTTAATTATGCATGAGCCTATAAAAGGTGGTTTTAAATTCGAATTGGGTTGATTTTCGAGTCTTTAGTACATAAAATTTATATAGAGGGATTCAGGGGGAATATTTTTCTTTCTGCCGCCATGTTCTGTATTTCACTTGAAAGTGAAATGAAATCGAAGTTCAAGGTTACTGAAAGTGATATCAGGTGTTCTGTAATCCGAGTGATTTCGATGTCAAAATCGATTGTGGACTTTGAACAATTTATTAGTTATTTATCATTATTCATTTAAAACAAAACTTTTATCTATGTCCAAAGATTTTCATAAAGAGAAAACAATTTTTAGTTATATTTTTTTTCGGTTTAAAATGAAATAGTTAAGTTTATTCATTTGTCAGATACTGACACCAGACGAATGTACGAAAAGTAAAAACTAAAAAAATAATTTAGTGATGGTGATGCGGTAAAATTATAAAATAAAAAACAACTGAATAAGAAAAAAATTCAATAATAAGTTTTAAAATAGAAATGATTTTCGGATTGCAAATTTAAAAATGTTTAAATGGTATTGAAAAAGAAATTAAACTAATAGATTCAGTAGATTACCAATAACAGCATAATTTAACGAAGAGAGAAATTTTTTTACATTCTTGAGGAATACGGATTTAACTCTATCACATCCTACATATTAAGGCATTTAATTAAATAAGCGGGGCCCAGTAACAGAGCAAGTAAGAGTAATGCTAACTTTTAATAGTTGGTATATTACATTGATGAGATTTCTGGTGTTGACACGTGGATTGAGGTTATCATAAACCCTCGAACATGTATATCCTGAGACTTCAAAAAATATTTTTAACACTTTATATAAATACAGCTGCTTTAAAGGAAGAAAACCAAGATGAAATTGCTCTGGTTTTTATATTGAAATGTTTCGTTTGACCGTGAAAAGTCTTCAAGGCTTTTAAAAGTCTATTATATTTAATACGTTTAGATTTATTGTTAATAAAAACCGTGAAAAAAAAATTATGGAGATAATAATTCCTTGCAGTTCCGTAAGCAGTTTTATGCTAAGAAGAACAATTTTTGTTGATATTTTGCGGGCAGTGGATTCAGAGTCGCAGCCAAAATCTATTGTTCTGACTCAACTTCTAGCAACGATCCGATTTTTGTTTGAAGGAAGCTACCAAAGCTCAATGGGGAAAGATTTTGACATTGGGCTTGGTAGATCGACAGTCAGCAAAATTATCGGCGAGAAGTTAATACAGATGGGGTACGATGGAATAGAATGATTCGATGGACCATAATATTCAGACGTCTGTTTATTCGGTGCCGTTAACGCCACTCTCCCAAAAGAAAATATGAAAAGTGAAAACACAGATCTTAAAAACACAGTGAGTGTATTAAAAAATAGAATTAATTGTATCGAACAATTAAATTTTTCTAACACCATTGAATTATTTAATGTACCCAATGTTGACAACTCAAGTGCACTGCAAACCGAGGTGCACATTGTTCGTAGTGGTGTGGGTTTCGAATTGGATGAAAAAGTCCTTGATTCTGTTAACATTAAAAAAAATCAAAACAAAGAGTAACGCTCAACCAACTCTAAATGCTCCCAACAAAATCAAAGTATTGTGTTTCAATTTTACTAGGAGAATAATAAAAGAGAATATTATCCGAATTAAATCAAAGAGGAATCCAAATTAACAACAAAACTACTGGATGAAAAACAGGACGGCTCAAAAATCTTCATCAATTAAAGTTTAATATCTTCTATGCGAGCTTTATTCAATGCCACAAAACAAATTAACACTGGAAAAAAATTAAATATATGTGGATTAGGAACAGTACAATATTTTTGCGGAAAGTTGAGGGTGGTGATGTTATCAAACTGAGGTGTTTCGAAGACTTAAATTCGATTAAGATTTCATTTTTTTTAAGTTTAATTTATCCGAAAATGCATGAAAATCACCCCATTTACGCAAAATCTTGTTCTGCTCCCATCATGTCTACACTTATAATACTCCAAAATTTACGTAGTATGAGAAAAAATTTCGATTCCTTTCTAGCACATATTAATGCTCAAAATTTCGACGCGGAGTTTATTGTTTTAACAGAAATTATGCGAATTGTCACAATTCCCACAGCGCAGGTGGTGTCGCAGTGTACCCTTAAAAAGAAAAGAGTTTTGAAGTAGAAAATATAAGTTTGATTGGTGACGACATTTTAATAATTAACTGACGTATCCTTGAGGAGAAATTTTCAATATTATGTTTTTACCACCTCCATGAAAACAACCTAAGTAAAAAGTTTTTTTGGAGCAATTGAATTCTCTATTAAAAAATATGAAGACAAAGAATTCATTGGTTATATGAAAAACAGTTCAGACTCAGATAACTACATGGTTTTAATGTCCTCGTATGGTTTGCAATCTCTTATAGTGGAACTTTGCTCGTATCATGGACAAATCAGAAAAACGTATTGATCATATTTGTACAAGGCTGAGTTCCAATTTTGCATGCAAACTTTCTACTGAAGTATTGGATAACTAAATCACTGCCCACTACATGATAAGCTTAATTATAGAAAACATTCAATCAAATGCTCGTAGTTTTAATAAATATGTGCCATTCTCGGAAAAATTCAAAATCGACTACATTCAGTTAATAGAAGAGTTAGAGCGTAACAAAAAAATATAATTTTAGCCCGACCATAGGGCTTAATAAAACACGGTACGTTTTTATTAATATAATTTATTTTTATTCTATTATTTTTATCACTGACCCCTTACCTCTGGTGGGGGGGAGTCAGAGTTTTATATTAAATTTATGCTATAATTATTATTACTGACCCCTTACCACTGGTGGGGGGAAGTCAGTATCTTAAACACTTCGCACAACTGGGCTAGTTATGATTTGAGAATAAAATCCTAATGGGGAACAATCAGGGTGGCTATTTATACCCTGATTGTGATGAAATTCATATTGCAATGTCTTTGTCTAAGATTTGCAATATGATCTTTATTAATTAAAATTTGTCAATTAAGCAAACGGATGCACTTGTGTCAATAGACGAAGTGATTTGAATGTGCATCGTTTGAATGCTAATCTATTGAATGGAAACTGAGTCTGACCTTGTGATCGTGATCCAGTTTCCATTAGAAAACAATAAATAATTATGTGGGTGATCCACTGCATGAGGATGCATGAGGGCATCGAAGATAAGCTAATGACTCATGCATTCATGGTCTTACGGTTGCTGTAACCGTTGAGTACGTTGGTGGAGTATTTGTAAGGTGTGACGTAAGTCAGCTCCGTAACTATATATAATTTGAAGTCTGGGAACCAGCTTATAAGCAGAGTGATCTCTCGGTAGCACACGATATTTTTCTTCATATTTTAAAATCTCATACTAATAGTTGCTCTAATTTGGAAAAGAAAGAAAGTAAAAATTTGAAACGTCTAAGGCCCTAAATTTGAGGAGAGTAGCTCATTAAAATAACTAAAAAAATATGCAATTAGAAAAAAATGCAAACGCAATCCAAATTAAAAGAACACCTCTGCAAGTTAGACAAAGACTTTAAAGAACAGGTTAGCTTAAGCCGCGAAAAGTATTGCGCTCACCAATTCAATAATTCCAAGGGCAATACAAAACAAGAATGGAAAGTAGTAAACAGTTTCCTCAGCAAGCAAAGTGAAAAGGGAAAAATCTACAAAATTGAAGTTGAAAACTTAATAATAGTGGATCCAATAGAGATAGCAAAGCAATCGAAACCATGTTCTCCTCAATACAGCTGTAAATGTCATTTGTATCCAGATTAAGTTAAAGATTCTTGTCAAAATAATAGTTTTATGTTGAAGCCTTTCACGCCATTTGAAATTCACAAGTACATATTAGGTCTTGATAACAAATACGAACTGTCTTTTGTAGATGTTCTGTGTCATATATTCAATTTAAGTGTTAATTGTGGAATATTTCCTTCCTCTTTGAAAAATGTAGAAGTCATTCCTTTATTTGAAAAGGGAAACTGCAACTCAATGGTGCAGTAAAGGCCTATCTCCGTACTTGCAACGGTCTGTAAGCTGTTTGAGAAACTAATAAAAGTACGCTTAGTGTCATTTTTAGATAAAAATAAGTTTTTTTGCAACGCACACTTTGGCTTTCATGAGGGAAGATCTGCAGAAGATGCTATACTTTAATTGTGATAGTTTCAATGACAAAAACACTAGTGTAGCTCTTTTTATAGATGTGAAAAAAGTAAAAACGAATATTGGTACCCTTATCGAGACGACAGACCAGCTGGAAGATGAAGCATAAAAGTTAATCCAACAAATCCAAAATGCGGCTTTGAGCTGTGCTCCTTCATCAAAGAGAAAAACCATGGGTAGCAATTATCGAAAAGAAATAAAAGATCTCTTAAGCAATTAAAGAGAGCTCCGGCGAAGGTGGCCTCCGTCCGATAAAGCGAAACAATACAAGGCCACAAAAGATCCTAAACTCAAGATAAAACTAATCAAAAATGAGACAATGAAAAAAATCTCTCGGAGCTATCTGCTGATAAGAGCTCCGTGAACTCACTTTGGAGAAGTATAAAATATCTTAAGCGAAGGAAAAAGCTGATGCTTTTGCTGACCACCTAGCGAATACCTTCAAGCTTAATCATGCTGTTTGTGATGAGTAACTTTATTCGAATGAAAGTAACATTTCAGTGATTCCAGTGATTCCAGTCATGATGCGCGAATTAAAGTATGAGATAAAACGCCTAAAAGAACAAAAATGCTCAATTTTTGACTTGATTACTGCGGAAGTTCTAAGCAATTTCCAAACAAAGGTTTAGTCAAAATCTTAGAGGTAATGAATAAAACAATTAACCTTGAGTATGTGCCAAGCGTTTGGAATGTAGCTGATGTGATAAAGAACAGAACAGAAGAGTATAGGAATGAAAATCATCGGGAAAAGAATTTGCTTCACTGAAAGTCCAAGGGCGGACGCACATATAGTATGTCAGCGAAGGACTTATGGATAATTGCAAATCAGTCTTAGTCTTGTTATCCTAAAGGCCCAGCATTTAAATGGTTTTAGTATGCTTAGGGACAGATGTTATGGTTATGTGACAATACAAATATCTTCACATGTTGTTATTAGTGAAAAACAATGAATAAATTTACGGATTTCTTTTTTAAATGTCCGCTTCTTATTTAACAGGCTACCCTCGATTGTTGCAGAATCTAAGCCTGAGGTAGTGCGGCTTTCCATCCTTTATGGTCCTGTGCACACTGATTCGATCGATTTCTTGATTGAAAGCATCGATATCGTCACGTTGCGTTAATCTGAACAACGACGTCAATGTCAATTAATAAATTCTTAAAATTGTTCAAGTGCGAGTTGGACACACACACACTAAGGCTTCCGTTCAGTGGACTTGTTCTAAGTATCATTTGCTAAACTTCGCTGAGGCAAGTACCATACAAATACACACATACAAATGTGTGTTCCCTTCGACACATTTCTTTATCTAATTTTTCATAGCCTCCTTCAGGCGTAAAATTTGAATTGCGATTTTCAAAATGGCGTTTTTTCTATTGAAAGTACCCCTGTTATTTTTGAATTGATAGTATATTACTACTTATTGCTATAGCGATCATAATAAAGGGTGATTTTTTAAAAGCTATAGGAAAGTTTTTCAAGAAAAAACACATAAAATTCAGAAAAATGCATGAAATCTTTATTTGAATCGATAGTACGGTCCATATTATTTAATGTTGGAAAACTATTTCATGCAAATGTAGACCTTGATTGCGCCTCAAATGGTTCATCCGCTTAGTCCAATTTTGGCATACTCTTTCCAACATTTCGGCCGGTATCTCACGAATAAATGCTTCAATGTTGTCTTCCAATGCGTCAATTGAAGCGGGCTTGTCTGTATAGACATGAGCTTTAACATAGCCCTACAAAAAATAGTCTAAAGGCGTTAAATCGCACGATCTAGGCGGCCAATTGACCGGTCCCGAACGTGAAGTAAAATGTTCACCGAACTCGCCTCTCAATAAGTCCATTGCTGCGCGTGCTGTGTGGCGTGTGTGTGGTCTTATTGAAACCACATGTCATGCAAGTCAAGCTCTTGCATTTTGGGCAAAAAAAGTTGGATATCATCTCCACCAACCCATAAACCGCACCAAACTGTGACTTTTTCTGGATGCATTGATAGCTTTTGCAATGCTTCTGGCTGATATTCACTTCAAAATCGACAATTCTGCTTATTTTCGTACCCATTGAGCCAAAAATGAGCTACGTCGCTGAACACAATTTTTCGGTAAAAAAGTGGATCTTCGGCCAACTTTCCAAGAGCCCATTCACCAAAAATTTTACGTTGTGGTAGGTCATTCGGCTTCAATTCTTGCACCAGCTTTATTTTGAAAGGCATCACACCTAAATCCTTCCGCAAAATTTTCCACGTTTTTGAGTAACAGAGGCCCAAGTGCTGCGAACGGCGACGAATCGAGAATTGATGGTCATCATTAACACTGGCCGATACAGCTGCTATATTTTCTTCATTTCGCACTCTACGTAAGCGTGTTGGTGGTTTAATGTCCAACAATGTAAATTTGGTGCGAAATTTAGTCACTATAGCCCGGATAGCCGCGCGATGAACTTTCTTAACAGAGCACGCATTTTGATAATAAAATTCAATAATTTAAAAGCGTTGTTCGTTTGTAAGACGATTCATGGTTTAATTAAAGACCAAACTGAAGATGTTTGATAGTGAAGCAAAACACGAAACGTGCGTCAGCTGTTTAAACCAGTGTTACCAAAAAGATAATAGCTAAAAAATCACCCTTAAGCTCACATTCTATGAAATTGCAAGTGGCTACCTAGTATGTTTCAGAACATATTATGCGCCAGCCAGACGGACGGACAGAGGAGCCTTAGTGATATGGTTCCGTTGGTGGCCTTAATACATTTAATTTATTAATATTTAAATAAAAATTATGAGTTCTGAATCTTAAGGACGTATCCAACCAAATTTGCGGGTAGGTAGAATGTCATTACATTTTTTTTCTACAAGTAGTGCAACTGCTTTGCAAACCTACCGGCACTCGTCCTTAAAAATCCTACAAAAGATGTCATACGATTGAGCGGTTTAACTAGAGTTTCCACTTTTTAGTCCAAGTTGTTATCTGATTCTTTTCAGGCATAGAATAACTCGGAACTTCTTTGAACTCCTGCAGGAATCCTAAAGTCACAGGGCACACTTTCCTGGAGTGTATTTAGTTGGCCTTGCTAACCTTTAAACAAGACTGCTTTTCTTCTCTCGGAATTTTACACCAATCTGACATAATATGTACCGACCACGGCAACCTAAAAAATGCTGACTCTGAAATTCCTTGACCGCATATTCATATAAAAGCATCAAGTAATTACTTAGGTATGTGCACTTGAAAGGACACGTCCACACCGCTTTCCATAAAAAAAGAAAACATTAATTTAATTAAAATTAATGAAAGACACACACAAGGAAATGCTTCCTGCATTCGTCACAGGAAACAATAACTTTTTCCAAAGACTGAAGTTTGCAATTCCACTCACGACTTACAATTGACAAATTTTCGTTGACAGTCTCAACAAATTATGAGTGCCTTGTGATAAATCTTATGGCATCACGTTCCCCCGCAGCAAGGAATCAAGAGCAAGGAAACTTGAAAAGTTCTCTCCTGCAAATTGGATGGATTAAGTTGACACAGCGTTCTCGCCCCATTCTCTGCCTCAAAAGTCTTTTGCCAAAGGCGACAACCAACTAATTCTCGCTGTCTATTAAATAAACTGCGAATGGAAAGACGACGCGAGGCGGCCTCAAAGAAAGCCACTTCCAATTTAATGCTTTGATGGTGGATGCGAACTGTGTACAGACACAGACGCGTTAACCGAGAAGCTTGGCGCCAACGTCTTTTGCTCAAGCAGGGTTTATCTAAATGTTAAATGGTGAGTGTTTCATTTAAATCCATTTCTCTTTAAGGACGTTTATACAACTCAAGAAAGACCAACAACTGAGTCCTCTTTGTCTAGACTATATGTAGGAGTATGTTGTAGTAGGGTTGTTTTTAAAGACATAAAATTTAAGGATCTCATTTGTGGTGTTGTATTTTTTACGAAGGTGCCATTTGGGCAGTAAGCCTGTCAGGCTGCCGTCTACACCGAGCTTGGTTGTATTACTTTCCCATTACCAAGTGCCAGGACAAAGTTTCGAGCGCACATGAAGCGAGAAACAAATCGCCAACGCGTGTAATGGCCTCTAATCTTCCAAGTGTTTACGGGTACAAACAGCCAGGCAAAGTAAAAAAAAAACAGGGGAGTAACAATGATCCCCTTATATTTTAATGCAAAGCAAAACACAACCCAAACAAGAGGACGAAGTAATTTAAAAGCGATGGCGAAAAAAAGTTCCGGAAATTGCGTCCTTTTCTTTTTTGCTTTAAAGAGGTGTTTCTGGTACATAAAATCTAAGCAGCCTGGCAAGACAAATAGGTTGAATTCTTTTCTTATCTGGGCCGCTTGAATATGCTTGCATTTTACTTTTTCCAAAAACAGTTCCTTCGACGATACTTTTAATAGTTAAAATATTTAATTGCTATCATGAAATTATTTTGCTTGTAACAAAAGAATTTCACGTGAGTGTTTTGTCGGAGTAAATGGCACCTAAACTCAATTTCAAAAAAATTGTATGTCGCTCAATTTTGCAGTTTTTCTTGGGACAAAGCCCGCCCAAATTCGATGCCCTCTTAAATTTTTTATTTTATTTTTTTCGTGAGCAAAAAGTACAACATTGTAGGCCTGCTACCGCATAATTTCCAATACAGAGATTTGATATAAATATAATATCTTTCAACTGAAAAACTAAAGTATCAGGTTGGCACTAAGTAATTTCGGATGTTTTTAGAAAATAAAAGCCATTTTTAATGGAACGAAATAACTTTATTCTGTCATGTATTGCCCATTGTGAGCAATGACCTTTTCCCATTTTTCTGGCAGCATCATAATTCCACGTTCATAAAACTTCTGGCTTTATCAGCAAAAAACTGAACTGGGTACGATTTGACATCATAATTAACGAAATTTTTAGTTTTGAAAAATCGAAATAAAAAGTAATCAGAGTGTGCAAGGTCAGGAATATATGGTGGATGAGGCGAAACATCCCAACCAAGCTCTCATCATTGTCATGATGGAAACAACATCTTTTCGACTTGTCAATCCGGGCCGCTTTTCTTCAACTGCATTGTTCAATTTTATTAGTTGTTCAATGTAGGCATCTGAATTGATCGTTCGGTTGGGTGGTAAAAGTTCAAAGTAGAAAATTCCTTTGTAATCCCACCAAACCAAACTGATAACATAACTTTCTTTTGATGTTGTTTGAGTTGGTTCACCTGGCTTGCTCCACGATCTTTTCCAATTGGCATTGTTGTAAGCAACCCATTTTCATCACAAGTTATCAATCGTTTTTAAAATATATCATTTTCATTACGTTTCTTTAACAAATCGCAGATGTTAATGCGTTATGTTAAATGATTTTCTTTCAGTTCATGAGCAACCCATATATCGAGTTTTCGTACATAGCAAAGTTGTTTTAAGCGATTTCCAATGCATGCATGTGCTACATGAAGCTTCGCTGCAACCACACGTGTTGTACTGTGACGATCCGAATCGATTATTGCTTTAATTTGGTTGTCATCAACTGGACGACCAGAGCGTTTTTCGTCTTTGAGTAAAAAATCACCAGAAAATTTCGTTTCAATTTTGACACTGCCGTTCTTTTAAAGCTTTGGCACTATAAACAGCACATCACTTTTTGTGAGCTTCCGATGGGTTTTTTTCTTTTCGGAAATAAAAAAAGCATAATATAACGTAAATGTTCGTTTAGATTTTCAATTTTTCAACAGACGCCAAACAAAAACTACACAACCGATCAAAAATTTTGTTTACTGATTGACAGTTGACGTACCAACTATCAAATAACAAAATGTATTTGATATTTCGATTATGTCAGCAAACCTAAAAATTCAACTAAAGCCAACTATGAGTAATCCGCAATTACTTAGTTATTGTTTTTATGCATATGACTGTAATCGGCTTAGCTTACCACTACACTATTCTGGTAAAAATCATAGTCATTATTGCAGCTCATATTACAATAAGTGTTTTTGTATTGGGTTCGTAAGAAACTTAAAATATCTAGGAGCATTTATAGATTATAACTTGAACTGGAAAGATCACATCCAAATGTTAGTATCCTACGTATTTGAACATAGTGGTTCGTAAGCTCTATCATATTAAACCTTATTGCTCCAACAAAGTTTTGTTAAAATTTTATTATGGTCTCGCACACTCGAGGTTAAGGCATTGTCAGTTGGGGAGGACCATACGTGCATACACTCCAACCCATTTCGATTGCAAAAAAAACATCTAGTTCGTCTCATCTTAAGTTGTAACAGGAGCACGCATAGTTGGCCATTGTTTAAAAGACTTAAAATTGTACCGATAAGACACTTGTTTGTCTTCAGAGTACTAAGAGAAATTTTTAAGCAATGTGGTAACATTCCGAGGAGGATTAAAAAAACCTACAATATAAGATTAAATAACACATTTCTCTTTTTTTATATAGTTACAGCTTACTACTTTAATAAGGTAGAGTATCCCATCCTATTAACTCATAACTTAAATGAGTTCATTGATTATTCTCGTGTTGAATCCTTATTAAGAATCACAGTTTAAATGATAGTTGTAATGGATATTAATCTTTTTAAATATTGAGTTTTGAATTGTATGTATTTAGTGCAACAGCTAAATTTATCTTTGTCATTAATGTAAAATTATAAATTATAAAAATTTCAATTTAGTATAAATTGTTCATAAATTATAGAGCGCCAACTTTGTATTCATTTAGTTTGAAAAATAATATAATATAGTATTTGTTGCTTTGTTTAAGTTGAAATTAAATGTAATAAATATGAATGGAATGAATGAAAAAAAAAGTGCTGCAGTACTACAACGTCAAGCGTTTCTAAACGCAACATTACTGCAACTTTCGCATCACAAACAACTATGATGCCAATTACATTTGGTGTCATAAGAAGTCTGAAAAACCAAACAATATGGAAGTGCCGACAATCCAGTAAGACTTTTATGACGGTCCAAGGTGCAGTTCTAATCTCAGATCTGTATAATTTGTTCACGTCGAATTTCCCAAAAGTGCCAGGATGCGCAACGCCAACGTATGCTGATGATATTGCGATATTTGCATCGCATGAAATTGTTCTCAATATCGAGACGATACTTAATCATGCGACCAATATCGTGGAAATAAATATTAAAAAACGTGGAAAACTAAAATAAATGCGGGAAAGACGCAAGCCATCTTTTTCTCTCGCAAAAGAAAACCTTGGTTTCTTCCGCAGAATCATTTATAATTAAATGGAACGCAAATCAAATGGGAATCCTCCGGCAAATATCTATGCATATATTTGGACTCAAATTTATTATTATTTACTTGTCGAAATGTTTATTCATGTGGAAATTTATTTATTTCGGTTATCTTTTTATTTATATTTATTTATTTATTAACAGAATATTATTTATTTATTTACCTTAATATTTTGATTATTTTTTATTTATTTATCAATTTATTAACTAATGCATGTTTTTATTTTATTTTTAAATTTGTCAACTATTTATTAATTCAATTATTTAGTTAGTTATTTATCTATCTACTTATTTATTTATATATTAATATTTATTGTTTTATATTTTTTAAAGCTGTGATATTTATATCTTCTTTTTTTTTCTTTTTTTGTACATAGTGGGTTTTACTCGTACTTCCTCAATCAAATATATCAGGTAAATTACCATTTTGAACATTGTAAAATAAATTGAAAGAATAGTTCAGTTGAAAGGTAGTTTTAAATATCATATCTCTATACTGTGAATTGTGCGGTAGCAGGTCTACATAATTGTAATTTGTACGAAATAAATATCTATCTAACAAAAAAGAAAAGAAAAAAAACTGTTATATGGCGGCAAGTTCTCCAAGAAATTGTAGGGATAGATCAAGGGTTTCCATTCACAGCTACATTCATGGTTACTTATAAGCGAATTAAAAAAAAAAATGTACTTCAGGTTCGGCGGCAGCTTCGTGGAAATTTTTCGAATTTTTGGATGAAAAATATGGAACGAAGCATTCAATTACAGTACCCAATCAAAACTTAGAGTACTCTTTACTGCTGGATGAAAGACTTATACTTATAGTACATCACATCTCAACATTACAGTGATAATGCTTTCATATCGTCGACAGCAACTCCAAGGAAAAAGAAAAAAGAAAGCGAAGTTTTGAAGTTCATCAAGTCGCAATCTGAACAACACAGGCAGTTCTTTAATAAACTTATTGAAATTGATAACTCCAGGCAACACATGGAACAGGAAAAATTTCAATAACTATGTGACCTAAAAGCCGTACTCATGTCATGTTTTCTTTCTACCTATGAATTGAAATACATTGTAGTTTTTAATTTCTGTTTTTTTTTTGTTAACAAAATAAATTAATTTTTTATTTTAATTATATTTTGTTAACAAAAAAAATAAATTAATTTTTAACTAATTTATTTAACTTTTTTCGTAATAACTTCCTCTCATGCGGAAAATAGAATTGTGAGCCGTTCCCTTTTCTGTTTAGCTTCGTTGGTGGAAATTATAAATTGTTCATTTTGATCAATTTCTGGCGGTAATCTTTCAGCGATCAAGTCGGTGCTGTTTGATGATTCGTGTTCGTGCAAAATTATGTAGAATTACACAAGCAATTACAATTATTCAATTTGTTGTGCATGCAAAACAGTGTGCACCGGTACATAGTTTAATATTCTGAACCTTTTTTTCTAAGATGCCGCATGCCTGCTCAATAAATACTCGCGCTGAGCTATGGCAGTAGTTAACCCGTTTTTGTCCTGGGTTTTAGTGGCCATTATCTCTGTATGGGACCATTAGATGGGACGGGAATGGTTACACAGCGTCTTCAAGTATAATGATAGTCTGGTGGTATTTTTATTTTTCTAAAGCCTTGCTCAAGGTGCATTCGCGCCAAACAAACAAAAGCATTCATAAATTTGAAATTGCTGTCGCATACACTCAACAGAACAAATGTGACATGCAATTGGTAGAGTTTTAGTGAAACATTACCTTAAATGTACCTGCATAATAATAGAATACGTTCCTCTTCTATCGCAGTAGCTCACATAATCTTCTTTAGGACATCTCAAAACAAATGGTAATGGATTTTAACGTTTTTGTTGAAATTCCTCAACAATTTAAGTGAATGATGCTTCACATTTCGTCCATTTCATGGTCTCTTTTTTAGTATTCAAAACAGCCAATATGCAATAGTTTGCCTGAATACTCTATATAGTGATCCTTTTCCAACTCCGAATCGGTCGGAAACTTCTCGAAAACTATATTGGTCAGCAAGTTTCTATAGCGTTATATAGAGGCAATTCCTTAAAGAGTTGCCGGGTCTACCATAGGGCACAACTTTTCAATATGGCTATAGAATTCGGATAAGCGCTTAAGAAATACCAATTATGAAAGTTACTAAAAAATTAATCGTCGGGATATGATTTTAGAGCTTTGAAAAGGTTTTCACGTTACAGCACCTTTCTTTTTTTATAAAATAGCGAGTAAACTTTCCGATAAAATAGATTTTTCCTGTTGTTTATAATTTTTCTATACAATATTCCATTATATGAGACGTAACTATTTATTTTGACCCATTTTTACCATTGTTATTTTAATAGAAGTTTAATTACCCAGCTGACAAAAATATACACAGATGGCGTGCAAAAACGTCAAAAATTGCAATGTATCAAAGATGTATTGCAGCGAAAAGGTACTGTTGCTATAAATAAAAAAGCAACATTAACAGATGATGCGTCTTTTTCACATTGAGGAACTCAGCCACAGTCCGTATTTGGCAAATAGCTGTCAGGGAGTTATTATGGCAAAACAGTGGACAGTGAACGACACATCAACTCATAGAGAACTATGAGTCTTTCGAAAGTCTGTGGAAAACAGCAAATTAAATTAAATTTTTTGTAATAATCGTGATATATCGGGCTTTTCAATAAGAGCGCTACAAAAGTAAAATAAAACAAATAAAACAAAAACGGATTTGGATATCAATGAAATTCTTTATTCCTGTGAAAGTACGTTCGATGCCATTTTGTATGGAACTCAATTTCTTTTGCATGGCCACTACGCTTGCAGAAGTCCAGACGCTGAACCAAATTTCCGAAGCTTTTCAAGCATAAATCGGCCGATACTGCTGCAATTTCACGTTCGATATTCGTACGAAGCTCATCAATCATCACTGGCTTGTTGGCATAGACCATAGACTTGACGTAGCCCTACAGGAAATAGTCTAACGGCGTCAAATCGCACGACCGAGGCGGCCAAGCGACTGGACCATTTCGTGAAATAACACGTTCTCCAAACTTTGTTTCTAATAATTTGATTGTGACATTCGCTGTGTGGCTTGCGGCGCCGTAATGTTGGAGCCACATGTCCTCTAAGTCCATATCATCCAACTGAGGCCAAAAATATTCGGTTACCATTGAACTGTAGCGATCCCCATTCACAGTAACGTGCTGGTCTTGATTATCACGGAAGAAGTACGGCCGAATGACGCCGCCGGCCCATAAACCACACCAAACCGTAAATTTTTCGGGATGCAATGATGACTCATGGAGTACGTGTGGATTGCTGCCTGACCAATACCGCGTATTTTGTTTATTGACGGAGCCATTCAGCCAGAAATGAGCCTCACCGCTGCAGATGATTTTTCGATGAAAATTCGAATCATTTTCAAGTTGTTGCTCAGCCCACTTCACGAACATGCGACGCTTCTGGTGGTCAAGCGGCTTCAGTTCTTGCGTCAATTTAATCTTGTAAGGATGTAGGCCAAGATCTTTTCGCAAATATCGTCACAACGACGTCACAGAGATGCCCAACGCTTAAGAACGACGTGTGAGAGACACATTTGGGCTTTCTGCAACTGAAGCCTCAGCGGCAGCAATATTCTCGACACTGCGGGCACTTCTTTGTCTCACTGGCACGGGAACATTAAGTACTGTGCCTGTGTATTCAAATTTTGCCACTAAACGCTCAATTCTTGATCTGCTAGGACGATTATGACGACCATAAATTGGACGTAGCGCTCGTAACGTTGAGGCTACTGACTCCGAATTTGGGTAGTAAATTTTAATAATTTCGACTCGTTGTTGGCTCGTATATATTTCTGTCGCTATAACAAAATTTCTTAAATGGACAGCTACTCCAGAGTAATTCTCGGGAGTTTTCTGATTTATGTTCAAGATCACCATCAAGCGTAACATTAGTAGAATTTTTTTCTATTTAAGATGCTGCTAGGCTACGCTGGAGTAATTCATTAAATTTCTTTAGCACTGAAATGGAAAATCTTTAAAATGGGGATTTCTCTGTGCTCCAAAATGTATCCGCATTAAGATTATTCCTCCTTCAATTGCAAAACCATCGCAGTCATCTCCTAAGGAACCAATAAAATGAGAAAAAGTTAAATTTCCTACACAAGTTAAACGTCGCGTCGTTGTTGGTTGATACTTCAACGCCCGAGGGTGCAATTTTAAACGAACTCCACAGTCACTAGCTCTCGAAGACATTTCCTTAACATTTCACCTTTCCAAATATGGTATTCCCAATAAATCCCCTGCTACTTGAAATTCTCGCATTGCCTTGAGCAGGATGTTGAAATTGCGGCCACGTCACCTTTTGTGTTTGCACAATACCAAAGGTGAAATGTTTTCTGTCGCCGTTTTCAACACTTGGTGCTACCAATGTGCCAATCCAATCGACACATCTTTGGTGATTTCAATCGTTGGCTTTATTTTCCTTATTATTCAACGCCTGACACCGCATTATGTTACGTGCTCCGATGTATTTGTGGATGATGCGAAAAAAAAAAATCCGGGTTAGCTCCACGAAGCTCGCACAAATATGAAATATGTGTGTACCTTCATTTGTACATTTTTTGTGTGCTTGGAAGCATAAAGTATCTGACTAAGGAAACATTTCTCTTCAATGAGCATTTACAAGGTCTCCCTTTTTGATATTATTTATTTTATTTAGGACCTAAATAAATACCAGTTTATTTAATCATGTGGGAGATTTACTGCACACTGTGCCCATCCTGCCAGGTATTACTTCTGCTACACATGATGTTAAGCCTGAGCCGTCCAGGAATTCGGCAACCAAAGTTATTCGCATTCCGGGAGATAGCAAAACGAGTTGAAGCATTGGAAGAATGAGTGAAGAAAAGAAATGGTGGAACACCAGGAAACGAAGGTTCACAACATGTCCCATGCGCAAAACAGTATAACATTGGAATCGGTATCATCAGTAGAACAGAGCTACTTGGTATCGTGCTGACCATTTCAAAGTTCAGCGACCGTTTAATGCAATAAATGCAGTGCATTGGCCAATGTTCCCCATCATACCAGAAACACTTAAAAAAACAAAAATCTCATGGTCACATGATCTTGTCGTGCTTAATTACATAAAAAAGTGTTAAGTAAGGCCAAAACCTGATCTCACACAGCAGCGGTTAATATGAAACCCAGACTGGCTGCTATTTTCATAGTTTCAGTAAACCGAGTTTAAAAATTTATTTATTAAGGGTCCCCCTTTTCTTTCCCAACAGATATCGAGATGAGCACAGCGAAGATAAATGAAATCACAGAAAACATTTAAAATTTTCTTCCAAGAACGAGTGAAAAAGAAATGTTTCAAATGAAGATTAAAGAGAACACAAGATAAGTCGAATTCCGTGGAGAAGCGTTGCTTAAAAAATTTTAAGTCGCAGCTTGAAACTTCACTTATAACAGCAAAATGTCAAATAAACATAGTGCCGTAACATGGAAGCCAAAGTAGTTATAATAAAAAGCGAGGAGTTTGATTTCAACGTAAAGGGTTCCGTACCACTCTACAGTATGCAACACTTAACATTTCTTTAATATAAGATTTCTTATAACTTCGCACATATGTATGTATGAATGCAGCAAAAAGAAAGAAAAGATGAAAAGATAAGATTTTTAAAGTTCAGATTTTTCAGACTGCCAATGTCCGCAACGCAATACCATATACGCTCGATGCCGGCCGACTCATTGCCCTTACGACGTCGAATGGCAATGCGATCAAGTTCCCGCAGGTGCATGAGACATGACTCCGAGTGACGAATATAGTAGAGTGCATTGGTCTGTGGTCATGTGGCAGTCCACTACCTGACCCAATTATGAACAGCCATAAAAAAGATACTTCTGCTTTTTATGGCGATGGAAGATCAATTCCAAGAAATGGACTGGAGGAGATTGATTTTCTTTTGGCCGGGGTGTGCGGAGGGGGGCTCATGTGCTCGTGGCTGACTAGGGCTTGGAGCTGGTATAGCATGCTGAGTCAGCTCAACGTGTGGTGGTTGTTTTGAGGAAATAAATGAGCGGCGTGGTCTGGCGAATGGGGAGTTGAATTTTGACTTCGTTGCCGTGCGGTTGTTGTCGGGCAGTCTGGGTTATCTGACGTTCTCCTTTTCGGCGGTTTTGCATTCGGCGAATCTAATCAACCTTTAATAATTTTGTTTAAGTAATTTATTGAAAGAAACACACATTGTACATTCGGAGTTTGCGTTTTAACAGATTTCTTCATGTACGAGTAAGTCAGTTGACACTTGGAAAAAATATCATGCGACGTGACGCTTGCTGGTAACTTTCTGAATTCACATCGTTACATTAAGTAAAAACTCGAATTAGGTTTCTCTCATGGGAACTTCTGGGGGAACGATTCGTTCAAACAAAACACGGTACCCTTAGAAAAATACTGCCAGATGGATAGAATATTCTTACTCTGCTGAGCGTTTGATTCCCATCCAAGACCGCTTGCGCGCCACATTGTATAAAAGAATATTTTTTAGGGTTCCTTACCCAGAGGTTGTCAACGGAATGTTATTACTAAGCCTCCGCTATCCATTTGTCCGTTCGCCTGATTGCAATTTTGACAGAATGTGAACTACTTTGGCCGGTCTGACTCGGAATGAAATTGGGGTCCCAATACCTCAATTTCGCGTCCAAAAATTAAACAATAAATCAGTTTCATGGAACAATTGAAACCAAACTTATCTGAATTTTCAACAAAACACAATCTTTCAAGTTCAGTTTCAGTTTCAATGCATTTTTTTTTATTTATTAGAATGACTTAGATGCTTAACAAGGCTCTTGATTTCAGTTAATTAGCTTATTGGCCTTTTTCGGGCACTCTATGCTAAAACAAGTTCTTATTCTATGTCTTTCGATTTAAACTATTTATTTTAATTTATATCTTATCTCAACCGCCGAGTTGAGAGCTGACTCATGAATGGTCAATATTTGTATAATCTCTCACGTCGAGTATCGTGGATTTGGCTCATTTAGGAGGCCGTCCAGCTCGAGAGTTTTGAATGGCATAGCTAAGTCCAACCAGTTCGAATTTTGGACTACAACTGGAAAATAATTCAAAGCTGTCGGGCCCCTGATTTTTGAATAAATGGGAAAGTTCAGGTCCAGCCAGCTCATGGCTCTCCTATTCAAAATTGAGCACAGAAACACTGAAATACGGTTCTGTGATTACTATAAGTCGATCGACCATATTGTAATAAATGGTGGCTTGAAATGCACTTCCAAAAGTCGTAAACAATTCTGTTTAGGACTCCACTGCACAGTGCATCTAGGGATACCAAGAAAAACTGGCGAAAGCTAACCGTCATTGGACAATACGAACAACCATTGGGGGTACGGAAAGAAGAAAGGTACCTTAGTATCTGGCTCGATGAATATCTATATTTCAATAGACGTATAGATGCCTCTCTTGTCAGAGCCAAAAGAGGTCTAGCCTTAACAAGGAGACTGTTTCAAAGCAGCCAACTTAAGTCAAGGGTGGTTTAATGTAGCGCCATTCGACATGGAAAAGATCCGAGTGTTTGAAAGACGATGTCTTAGATCATGTCTTGGATTGCACAGAATGCCAGAGTTTCAATAGCCAGCGATAATAACCTGATTTCTGGAGCTTACTAACCAAATGATAGGTATCACGAAAACACGCTCCGAACTGGCTTTATTCCGCCGAAAGCTTTCCTCTACTTGGATAAAAAGGGTTTTATCCAGAATAGAGACAGTATTCCGGTTATTTACCACTTTCGCCGCGGTGCCTGGGATGTACGTGTTCAGTACAACAGGAACGTCGGTAATAGCCCAGAGCTCCTCCGATTTAGTACCGCGATCTCAAAACGGGAAAAAATCCAGATGGAACAACAAACCAAAGCTGCAAAATCATTCTAGTTAGGCGCAGTACTTTCACGATAGGGCGCTATCTCGATAGCCTCCAATTTAATTAAAGAAGTAACAATAAGTGTACGTATCCGGTCTCAGCAGTGGGGCATAACTGAGAGGGCTAGTACTCAGTGTAAGTGCGAGTCAACTCTGTTTTAATTAGATAAGATTAAATATCAAATAAGACTAAAGTTAGGATTAATCGAAAAATGCTATTGTCTCTAAGTTTTTTCAAAGCTAAAATTTTTCTTAGAATTAATGATAATCAATATAAAAATTAAATATTAAGTTTAAGTTCAAAAACAAAATAAATTTTCTTTTTCTGTTTAGAGCGAGTATTAATTAGTTATATTTAGGTAGATTTAAGCATTTGAATTAAATTTTGAATCATTTAAATATGTGTTTAAAATCAAATGAAAATGAATGGGTTACAAGTTTAAAAATTCAAGGAAGCCTTCACACCTTCATACATAATTAATATCAATGAATGTGGTTCGTAACCGACTTAGTGATGTTGAAAGGAGGAGATCATGTGAACTCTGTAACAAAGACAAAGTGATTATAAATGTGTTCCATCGCGATCGGATAACAGATGCAGTACTTTATGATCTTTCTTTAAGGAAATTGTAAAATTTACTGTATAAACCAAAACAAATCGGTCAGAAATAGATAAATTCTTAAATAAAATATCCAAATTGTATTCGCCGCATCAAGATTACCCTCAAAATTTCCTTTAATTAACACATAATCTCTCCTTTGTTTCGTTCAACAAAAATATCTGCTCGAATGTACATCGCGATAGAAATGCATTTAGTTATCTAAGCCTTAATTTATCCTGTCCTGTAACTTTTTCGAATCACTGCGTCCCATCAACAAAAGCGAAATGAAAAACAATCAACCGAGGAAAATAAAACAGCTCATCCTGGCCAGATAAACGCAATCCATCTATGACGCAGACAGGTGGAACTGTGTATTTAGTGGCATCGTTAGGAAAATGAGTTGTACACCCGACAGATGTAAAAGAACAGAAATCGATAGATACAAGATGTGGACATGCGGAATTAATTCTTTGCGGAATGCTCATTTGCACTGCTCCCGGATGTCGGATGTACAAATTCGTAGAACCTTCGAAGTGTTGTTTAGGGAAAATCATTACTCAAGGCGAAGGATCATTAATTTGCTGTGCGTCAACGGCAATCGATAGGACCCATCTCAGTGCGTGGGAGCAAGCAATTATCTGCAAATGTCCAAGTTCATAAGATAACACGAACGGTGTTACATGAACAATTCCTAAATTCACTTACGGCAATGTATGTTACATAATGAGTAAATGGGGTTGGATTTGCCAAAGAAAGGATATCCAAGCCAGGGTGGAGAAAAAGTATTTAAATAATTCTTAATCCTTTTCATTTTGAACTAACCTGAATTTCAACTGAATCTTAAATTTAAAACAATCAGGAAAGTTCTTAATAATGAGTCGACTATAGTTCTGATGGTTCGTAAACATTTTGTGTTCTGTTCAAGTTTAGCCGCATCCTGTCTTCTTTTCGCGAAAGTTTCGACATGCAGTTTGGAAGCAAACAAGTTCCTGGAAGAATGAAAATGAAAAAGATCCTTTGAAATTTGTTATTTACCTTGCTCCGATGGCAAAGCAGTTTGTTGGATTACAGGTGTATGAGTATACCCAAAGCATTCCTGCGTCTGAGATGGGAATGCCGTAAATAATTTATGTTCTCCGAGAAGTCAGCAAAAACAAACAACTTGAAATGTTTCCTTTGCATTTGTGGAAATGCACTTGTTTCGTTTTTCGTTAAATCAGCGTCGAAGGGCTTTTTTTTAGTTGTTTAGTTTTTTAGGTGATTTTGTTGCGAGTGTATACAAAGTTTGCGAGAGCGGATATTTGAACATAATCAATCAAAAATGAGATCACTTAAAACGCCAATGATATCCAAATCGTTTACGTTGATATTTTGGAATTTGAAATTTGACATTTTTTACTTAATTTGCACCCCTATTGTGAGTGTCGTTCAGCGATCGTCACAATCATTGTCGAATGCGTCGATTATTTTTAGCTTTGGCATTGTGTAATAATCATAATTTGACAGTTGTGTTTGGCTAGTGTTTGTGTAACTATTTGCAAAAATTAATAGGACTATCGGTTGAAAATGTCGCTATTGCAGACAACTTCATATCTATTACTTTTAGGTGAATTTTGACCATGACAGTTGTCACATCAGAAACTTCATTTCATTGTCTAATTATTTCAGTCTATGTTATTGGTTATTAGTGAAAACACAAAAGCTTTTTTAAAGCCTTAAAATGTCTACATTCGTGCCATCAAAACAATATTTGCGGGAAGTTTTAATATGCTTCTTTCATTTAAAGAAAAAAGCAACCGAAGCGCATCAATTGCTTACCGAAGCTTATCCGGGCAATACTATAGACGTTAGAATGTGTCAGCGGTGGTTTAAGCGGTTCAAAGATGGTGATTTCGACACCGAAGACAAAGAATGCCCCGGCCAGGTGAAGACCATGAATTGGAGGCATTGCTCGATTAAGATCCGTCCCAAACGCAAAGAAGAACTTGCAAAATCACTTGGCGTCGCTCAGCAAACCATTTCCAATCGTTTGAAAGCAATGGGAACGATCCGAAAGGTAGGACATTGGGTGCCGTATTAATTGAAGCCACGAGACGTCGAACGCCGATTTTGCATGTCCGAAATGCTCTTGAACGCCACAAAAAGAAGTCTTTTTTGCATCGAATCGTCACTGAAAAAAAGGTACATATTCCAAAACATCGGCCAACGTATGGATACCCCGGACATGCCTCAACATCGACGGCCGTTCAGAATATTCATGGCCTGAAGGTTATCCTGTGCATTTGGTGGGACCAGAAGGGTGTTGTGTATTATGAGCTGCTAAAACCGAATGAAACAATCACAGGCGAGGTCTACCGACGACAATTGATGCGTTTGAGCCGAGCACTTAAGAAAAAACGGCCGGAAACGGTCGCAAGACACGATAAAGTTATTTTGCAACATGACAATGCTCGGCCACATGTTGCAAATGTCGTCAAAACTTACCTTGAAACGCTCAAATAGGATGTCCCACCCGCCATCTAGTCCAGACCTTGCGCCATCCGATTACTCCCTCTTCCGATCGATGCAACATGGTCTGGCTGACCAGCACTTCCGTCATTGCGATGATGTCAAAAAATGGTTCGATTCGTGGATTGCGGCCAAACCGGTCGATTTTTTCAAAACGGGTATCCATGAAATAATTGAATTGCCAGAAAAATGGGAAAAATGTGTGGCTAGCGATGGGCAATACTTTGAATATTGAATTTATATCTATTTTTCCTCAATAAAGCATTAATGAAAAACGACATTTTCAACCTGTCTATTAGTTCAATTGAGTTATGATTTAGAAATTCAGAAGAAAAATGAAAATTACAAACTCTAAGCCAGAAAAAAGAGAAAACTGAGAGATGCGTCCAAGCCTTTTGAGTTGGAAGGAAATGTGTAAGTGTTGTTCATTTTGCAAAATGTATCTCACGTCTAGATAACAATGAACAATTTGTCCTAACAGAATTTTGAACTATTTTCGACTATCAAAAGAAGCATTTAAAGATCTATTAATGGAAATCGAACCATAAATCAATAGATACCTTCCCCCATCGCTTTGTGAGCGATTGTGAGGATTTGCTTCCATAAACTTGACTACAAACGTGAAATGTGGAGAAATGTAAAAAATTTGAATTCCGAGAATCGGACCGATTACAAGACTCAGAGTCTTCAAGAAATCATTCAACAATTTAACAGGATATACTATATACAATTCATTTCCTCTGCTTAATAAATATTGCAGAAAGACCATGTAACAGAATATTGATTATGGGCCACACCTTGCAGTGCCTACAAATAATACGGTAGAGTATAAAACACACTTCGACACAATTCCACGAACATAACAATTAACAGAAGCAAAAATATGTGTCGCATGCACCCAAGGAAATCGAGGAGTCTAGCGAAAGGAACAACACACACAGGATGTTTTTCAGAAAAGCCAAGCAGCTGGCAGATGGCTTCAAGCCCGGAACGCAGGCTCCGCGAAAGAGTGAAGGAAACCCAGTCATCGAATAGTAGACGTATTTAAGCAGGATTTCCTGAGCATCAGGTAGAGAATGTGATAGGGCAAGGAGAGAACCTGCATCCAGTCAATATATAACCCAATTCCAACCAACAAATTTCAAGTTGATACTCACCATCTCTTCACCGACTTCAAGGCCGCATATGACAGCTTTCATCTTGTTGATCTCTACAAGGTGATGGCCGAAACATGTGCAAACATGGAAGGCACTATCTTCAGCAAATCTGTCCACTTGGTGGGATAAGCAGACGATATCGACATCATGGGTCGCTTTCAGCGCGCCATTAAAGCGGCTTTTATGGCAATTGGACAACAGGCAAAACGAGTTGGTCTTGAAGTAAACGAGGACAAAACCAAATCTATGTTGTGAACAAACACAAAAACGTTCATCGCATAGGATTAAACTTTACTTCACACTTCGGTTTTAGAAAACTTCTTCGGCGAATGGAAAAGAAGATGTAACTGCAAACTCTATGAGCTGTATCAAAATAAAGTCAAAAAGCGAAAAAACGACGACTACAGTGACTCGGCCTGATCGAGCAAAGTTAATCTTCGAATCACAGCCCCCAGGTTCGAGACGACAAGGACCGAACCTCCATTTTAAGGACCAAGCGGTCGCTGATGCCAGAGCTCTAGGTCTAGATAAATGGAAGCAGCGTGCCCGGGATCGACAAGAGTGGAGGGCTGCCGTGTCTTAGGCAGCGACACTTCACGAGTCGGGAAACTGTTAAGTAAATAAGGGCGAAAAGTCATGGAAAATAAGTCTTCAGAGTCCAGCTCTGCGAAAACTCTAATGGTGATTATTTGAATGAAATTTAATTCCATTCTTAATGACAAGATGGAATGGACGCACCTATATGTACAGCCTAGATATGTGTTTAGGAGTATTTCGACTATTTCTAACCTTCCACTTGGAGGTTGTTCAGATTGATGCGATTTATTGAATTCTTACATGGCTGATATTTTGTACTTAATACTAAGAGTAAGATAGGGTGTCTGTATGCGTTCGTCGCTGGATTTTAGATGCTAACCCGAATGAGTTAAGTTAAAGTTTCCAACTAAACTAAAATTATCAGCCAGACAGACTAAAAAAGGTATTACAGCAAAATCAAAAGACAAATTCAAGAAATTTATGGTGGCGGATCAAGTCACACTTTTTCAGAATGAAATTGATTGCGCGTTTGTAGAACTCATTCGATCGATTCTTTGATCGCCCCATCTTGTTGGAATTTAAACACACCAAGTCCAAATCCTTAACTTCTGGCTTAAAAAAAAAAGTTTATCTTCCTTTATCACATTGAAAAAAATTTAGCTGACAATGCCAACATTTTAAAAACACATCAAACAGTCACACGTTCCGGATTGACTTAGGTTAGGTAAGGTATCGATTTTGTCCCGTTGTGATGATCAGGTAGGCTTTTTGGATTAAGCCTATTTTGCCTATCCCATGTTACGATCTCAACTTTCTCCTCTGAATGTCAACTTCTGTAGCAATAGGCTTAAACTACACCTGTATCCCGTGAGGATAAATACAAGAATATTTAAAAAGTTGCGAATCGAAATTCGCCAGTTGCATGTAGTTTTTTTTTAACCCCTTATTTTAGTGAAGCTAAGGGACGTCAATATGATTTGAAATCGCGTCCGCAGGGAGCACTGTACGTTTACGGGCTAACTCATCTGCTTTGCAGTTTTGACGGATGTTCCTATATCCTACAAGAAAGCTGCAACATGTCAAAGTTTGCCAAATATGACATTTTTTCGAACCACAATGTCCTTCTCTCGACCAAATTAAATATGTTTAACGCTATGCTATGCTGCCGAGTGGCGAGTACAAGTACATTTGTTTATGCTACCTTCACGGATACGCGACTCACAAAAAAAATCTTCTCATCGAAATAAGAAACAGGGACAAGTTGATGTCCAAATGGATACATATTGGAATTGATCATGGACTTACCTTGGACATGGATACAAATCATTTCAGTGTTCTAAAAGAGCAGCTGTGCAAAGCTGTACATGGAGTCTGTGAGTAGAAC
The DNA here is from genome assembly GCA_963555765.1 of Orthonevra nobilis. Lineage (NCBI taxonomy): Eukaryota > Metazoa > Arthropoda > Insecta > Diptera > Syrphidae > Orthonevra > Orthonevra nobilis. The sequence goes on from OY743225.1 coordinate 74,519,827, forward strand.
AGTAGAACAGAACGCTCAACCAGATTTTAATCTTTTTTGATAGTAACTATTTTCAGGACTCTCTGAGTTAAAAAGGAATCTCTTTTATTCTTAGAGCAAGGTAGGAAATCTTTTAACTTAACGGAAGTCCATTTATTCGTAGTTTTAAGCAATTTTTTCAGTCTTAAGCTAGATCGAAAGAAGGCTGCTTCAGATTACTCAGTGTCTGTCCGATTTTAAAACCGCAAAGACTAAGCTACTTCGAGAAAAAACATGATCAACGCTAGAAACAACTTAATGGTGTAAATTGGAAACACCTCACATACTTTGTAATGAAATCATATAAATACAGGATGGTTATTATTTATGAATTCGCATAACAGTATAATCAAATTAATCAAAATAAAATCACAAATGCTGCCAACCGAGTTGACGGCAATGCCATAGCTTAAAAGTTTCGCATTTAAGTGTAGTAGTAATTTTAAAAATTGTAAATACTATATAAGAAATTTTGAATTCAATTCAATTGAAAAAGAGCGTGATTTTGGTATCAGCGGAACGGCATCCCTCTCCTCACGGCGTACGATACGGGTTCCGAAGGAGGTAAAAGAAGAAGAAAATCCTTTCTGAGGATCGTTGAGATGCTATCTGGCTGCAGTAGGGGCAGGTTGTTTAATGGCTGGAGGTAGCCAGTCGCTAGCTGGTTGATTAACTGGCTGGAGGTGGCCAGTTTCTAGCTGGAGTCAATTGCTAGCTGGCTGCAGTAGAGGCAGGTTTATAACTGGCTGGAAATAACCATTTGTTAGTCGGCTGCAGTGATGGCAGGATTTTAACCGGCTATTGATAGCCAGTTTTTAGCTGGCTGCAGTAGGGGCAGGTTGATAACTGGCTGAAGGTAGCCAGTTGCTAGCTGGCTGGAGATGGCCAGTTGGTAGCTGGCTGGAGGTGGCCAGTTGCTAGCTGGCTGGAGATGGAAGCCAATTGCTAGCTGGCTGGAGGAAGCCAATTGCTAGCTGGCTGGAGATCCCCAGTTGCTAGCTGGCTAGAGATGGCCACTTGCTAGCTGACTGGAGGAAGCCAATTGCTAGCTGCCTAGACGTAGTCAGTTGCTAGCTGACTGCAGTAGAGGCAGATTGATAACTAGCTGGAGTTAGCCAGTTGCTAGCTGGCCGGAGATGGCCAGTTGCCAGCTGGCTGGAGGAAGCCAATTGCTAGCTGGCTGGAGGAAGCCAATTGCTAGCTGGCTAGAGGTAGTCAGTTGCTAGCTGACTGCAGTAGAGGCAGATTGATAACTGGCTGGAGTTAGCCAGTTGCTAGCTGGCCGGAGATGGACAGTTGCTAGCTGGCTGGAGATCCCCAGTTGCTAGCTGACTGGAGATCCCCAGTTGCTAGCTGGCTGGAGGTAGTCAGTTGCTAGCTAACTGCAGTAGAGGCAGATTGATAACTGGCTGGAGATGGCCACTTGCTAGCTGGCTGGAGATGGCCAGTTGCTAGCTGACTGGAGGAAGCCAGTTGCTAGCTGGCTGGAGGTGGCCAGTTGCTAGCTGACTGTAGAAGAGGCAGGTTGATAACTGGCTGGAGGTAGCCAGTTGCTAGCTGGCCGGAGATGGCCAGTTGCCAGCTGGCTGGAGGAAGCCAATTGCTAGCTGGCTGGAGGAAGCCAATTGCTAGCTGGCTAGAGGTAGTCAGTTGCTAGCTGACTGCAGTAGAGGCAGATTGATAACTGGCTGGAGTTAGCCAGTTGCTAGCTGGCCGGAGATGGCTAGTTGCTAGCTGTCTGGAGGTAGTCAGTTGCTAGCTGACTGCAGTAGAGGCAGGTCGATAATTGGATGGAGACAGTAGTTACTAGCTGCAGTAGGGGTGGGTTGATAACTGGCTGGAGGTAGCCTGTTGTTAGCTGGCTGCAGTAGGGGCAGGTTTTTAACTGGCTGGAGTTGGGCAGTTTCTAGCTGGTTGCAGTAGGGGTAGGTTTTTAACTGGCTGGGGGTGGCCAGTTGCTAGCTTGCTGGAGGTGGCCAGTTGCTAGCTGTCAACATTTGAGGCAGGTTGCTAGCTGGCTGGAGGTAACCAGTTGTTAGCTGGCTGCAGTGAGGACAGTCAGTTGCTAGCTGGCTGCAGAAGCGACAGGTTACTAGCTGGTTGCAGTGGGGGCAATGGGGGCAGGTTGCTAGCTGGCTGGAGGTATCCAATTACTGGAGATTGCATTGAGTCTTTAGCTGAAGTTTTGCTGTTTGTTTTTCTAAAATGTCTGAGGAAAATGGGACTCTGAGCTCCAGTGAAAAGAAGAGCAGGTTTTATTCTTACCGTGTCGACCAGGTTTTGGGTTACCAAAATTTTTACGATTTTCCACCAGACAATTGCTCTACAGCCGCAGAGTAATGCACGATGATGAGGTGCAATTCCCATCTTTAGCCACACAGCTTTTCTCATACTCCAACGTCGGATATTAAGCTGCTATGATATTTGGTACGTTGAGTTTTTCTGGCTAGGCGCACACTCGAATATGATCATTTATCAATCAGCAAAACAGTCTTTCGAACCTTCGGATTACTTTTAACTCTTCAACTCTAACGAACCCATTGTCTGTGTTATATGAGCCATCTTCGTCGTCTGTGATTTTCGTTTCACTGGATACTTTGTACGAGCGATTTTAAAACTGACTTTACTTAAATTAACATACATATTTTCATCAATGAATTCCATAAAAGGCTCCCTTTTTCTTGCAACGTAGTGGAAATGAACCGTTTCTTTTTATAGTAGCTTCCGCATCTGCACGGAATATGTTCTCATATTTTATATGGGTAATCAATTTTCGATAAACCCACATTGAAATGAATCCCTTGGTAAATATTTGAAAATGTCGTTTGTTAGAAATGAAAGGCACGCATCCGGAATTCAATTGTTTTCACTTAATTACTGGATCGATACGCCCGCCTCAAAGTGAATCCGATATTTTCAGCCAACACGTACGTTTAATTCTATTCCATCTTTCTTTTTGTGTTGAAGTTGTCAATTGCTTCCCGTTGCTTGTACTGTTGATGCATACCAATCTCCTAAATCCACCAGAAGCTCCACATTCACACAAGTTAAGCAAAAGATGAAAATCCACAACCCTCACTCATCGACCGACAGTCTTTTCTGGCATTTCAACATCCCTTCAATACAACAATATTAGCGCTGTGGGGCGATTAAGCTCACTACGTGATGTTAAACTCTTATTTCCCCAGTTAACATTCCGACAAGGATTGTCAGAACAACATGAACGTTGAAACACACGAAATCGTACCCGGGAACAAAGGACGAAGGAAAGAAAAATAAAAATAAAAGAAAAATGTCGGCGAACCCCCATGTTGAGATAATCAATTACTCGAATTGAAGAAGAGGCGGCGCTCCCGCCCCAACCAGTGAATGATGAATATCCCTAGAGTTCCGTAAATACCTACGTGGTATACTCAACTCGTATCTGTAACATCGGCCGTTAGTAACGCTGGCTCTAGCATGATGAAGGGGATCTATTCAGGGCAACGACAAAAGCCATCCATCCGAAATGCAGAGTTCCTTTGACAGACGGGCACAATTTTTCATGCTGCAAGGACATTTCGGTGCTTAACCACAAACACAGCCTCTGCATTGAGAAGGAAAATCCACGCTTCACTGCCCGCGCATTCCCACAAAACAGTTTTTGCTACATTTTCGCTGAATACAAGTGCATTCGGTTTGTCCGCAGAAGAGCGCATCGTATCATAGAGTTTATGACTTTTACTTCAACATTACTATGTCAAGTAAGATACTTAATCTTTAGCCAACAGACGAGCTAAAGTATGCGCTTATTGCAATCTATTTAAGTTATCCTTTCGAGCATCTCTTGCTTATGATGGTTGTAGGTTCCGCTGCTTAAATCCACTTGTTTCCGCTCGAAAACCCAATTGAAATGAAAAAGCATGGCATAAAAAACGCATTAGCTGTGTGGCAATTCAAATTAAATTTACTAACGAGTTTCATTTTATATTTCCAAGCTTGAAAAGCCAAAATACGCACGACATGTATGAGTTGGAACGACTTAAAGAATTTTTTTGTATTAAAAATTTATAAGTGCCGGATTGCAAATCAGTTTTGCTTGTGAAAATTGCATTTCATGGGAAGTGAAAAATACTTACTTTCTTAACGGGCTCCCGACCCGTGATGTCTCTGCCTGATATACAGAAGATTTACATTTTTGTCGATCCCGGAAACACTGCTTTCAGTTATGTAGAACAAGCGCTCTGGAGGTTTGGTCTCCGTTATCGTCTCAAGATGGAGCATTATTGTCCCTTCGCTGGATGTGGCCGAGCCAGTGTAGTCGTCATAATATGGCTTTTTGGACATCCACAGCTTTATACAGCTCATAGAGAGATCCCTCATTCGCTCTTCTCAAATACGCAACGAACAGACAATGTGCGACCGAACATTCGATGGGAGTTTTTCTCTCGAAAATGCTCACAACTTCTCTGCCTTACTGCTTTTCGTCCAGCCCTCGGCTCCATATGGCAGAACTGGCAGGATGAAAGAACGTCTTCCGAGATAGAACAGTTGAACCCATTTGCTTCGCCAAACCGAAGTAGCAGCGGTTCCATAGGATGAGTCCTCGCCGAATCTCCGCTAAGGTGTCATTCGTGGAAATGGTATATGCTCCAAGGTAAGTAAACTCTTTAAACACCTCGAAATCAATGCTGCCAACAGTGACGTTTTGTCCTATGCGGTGAACAAATGATTCTTTTTTTGTTGACAACATGTACATGCTTTTTTCCTCGGTTACTTCGAGGCCAGCTCTTTTCGCCCTTTCTCCAATTGCCCTAAAAGCCTCTATGACGCAGCGCTGGGAGCGGCCGAGGATGTCGATATCGTTTACGTATCCCTGCAGCTAGACAGATTTGTTAACACCTGCCCTGCGCATTACCTGTTCCAGCACGAGATCGAAGAAGCCACTTGATAGCTGAAATTCGGTTCATGTTTGCAATAGTGTGGAGGAAATATTTCAAAATGCACATTGCACCTGGTGTTTTCCAGCGTCACGCTTCACAGTTGGATTAATATTTATGGGATCTTGAATACGGCCATCGCCTGGTAGAGTTCAAGACGATGAATGCTGTGGTATGTGGCTTTGAAATCGAATAAAAGATGGTGAGTCTCGACTTGAATTCTGTTGTGTTGACTGGATGCGGGTTCTCTTCTTGCCTTATCACTCTTCCTACCTGACGCTCATTAAGTAGCTGCTGGAAAAGCTGAGTAAATTCATCTTCCCTATGATTCGGTGACTTTTTTACTACCCCAATCCTTATTTTGACTTTGTTGTTACGAAAAAAAGTGATATTTTCTATGGCCGAGCGATTCTTTGGTGCTTTTGAGTCACTATCATCCATTGCAGTCGAAGAAATTTTCGACTTATAGCACATTATTGACATTTTGCCAACCCCATATCAGCCTATGCATCAGATTAGCTGCTAAAGCGCCAAAAAATAAACTAAAAAGCCCAAGCTGCAACTAATGTATAGTATATGCATCAACCTTTAATAAAGGTCTTCAATAAATTAAACATTTAATTAAAGATATAAAATGGATAAATTCAAACTGCCCAAATATCAACGTCATTATAGTTGTCCCGCTCTCTAATAAAAAAATTTAATTACTCATTACTTGTAATTGTAATTAAAAAACTTCAATTACCCATTTCATGTAATTGAAAATGTCAATTACCTTTAACTCAAATACAATCTAGTAATTGGTTTAAAATGTAAATGTATGCAAAGCTGTAATGATAACTTTTTTTTCATTTTACAAAATGCAGTCAATTTTTTTCATATACACTTGTTTCAAAAACTATTATGTCCGATTCAAGTGTCGAGATATTTACATAAATTAACAATGTATTGAGTAGCACTAGCAATTGTTATCCCTTTTTTATATTTTTTGAGTTTTCAGAAGAATTTTGTACGTAATTATATATATGTGCAGAGGGTTTCAGTTCTTGAGTTATGATAATTTCATCTTATGACGAAAAATGTTTGAATTAATTGGGCCATAATTCGAACTATAAAATACTCAGTTCTTAAAATCGGCTAAACTTGAACTAAAGCACTTTGAGGTATGTATATTTCTTTACTGGACTTTCTAAATTTATTGCCTAGGTGGCAAAACCTTAATGACACTAACTTTGAAATGTTAGTGCTATTGAAGGCAATTTTTTTTAAATATTTGGTTGTATTTGTTTATAAACGTATGTATAGTAAATTATGTATAGAATCTTAAGAAGCCAATTACAGTAAATGTAATGGAACCGGTGATTTTCTTCAATTTCTTTCAAAACGAATAACTTTTTTCAATTATTCGTAAGGATTAATTGAAATTATTTCAACTACAATCTTAATCTTAAGTTCTTGTATTTGTTATTAGTGAATATGCCATTACTAATTACTTATTATTACATTTTTTCCCATATATATATTATTTTACTCAAGGATTATCCCTTTAAGGAGTTGTTTAATAAATATAAAAACGTGGCAACACTGTTAATTTTTTTCATTTTTTGTATTTTCATTTTTATTCATTCCAACTTAATGTATAATTTTAACAAAGTTCATTACAAGATTTAAGTTCAGAAGGAAGATAATCATTCTATATCTAGGAAAGTTAGTGTTGAATGATTTATAAAATTTATAAAATTCAAAATAATGTGGGGTAAGTACTACATAATAGGAGGGTGAAGGATATATAGTACATAATCCATTGTAAATTTCAAAGCCAACTATTTAGACTGTATAATGTTTACAAAATACAAGTAGTTATATTATATTTAAATTTCAATGCACACATCGAAGGACATTAACAATGTTCAATGATTGATGATTGATTACCCAAACCTTTACTTTTTTTAAAAATGTATACAAATTATTACTTTGTCTTCTCACAAAAAGTAGTTTATTAAAACATCTAGAAGCAGCAACAGTAAAAAAGTGAGCAAATTTGGTTTTATGTGCTACAGGAACATTTACTAAGGCTTGATTATTAACACGTAAACAATAATTATTATTAGATGTAACCACTGCCCTTGAAAAATTCTCTAAGAACTTTGAAAATGTACAGATGTCTTAAAGGAAGAATATGTAAGTCTTTGAACAGCGGGCAACAATAAGTAAAGCGAATTTTATCGCGAATTAATCTAACTAGACATTTTTGAGTTTTAAATAAGGGATTAAAAGTGTTATCATAAGCCCCTCCCCAACTAGTAATATCATATTGCAGTTTTGAGTTAGCCAGTGCATAATATATCACAGTTAGTACTTAGGACCGTATGGTTTTAAGAGATACAATTTTCGTATTGCCTGCATCATAATCGATTTCGTAGCTTGCATTTGTGATTTTCAATTTAAGTTTAAATCAATTAAAACACCCAAATATTTGTATTCACTAACAGATTCAATTTTAAAACACTTATCTGAACAGGGAAGAGTATCGTTATACTATAGTTTGCCAGACCACAACTATGAACGAGTAAACCAAACCTTTTGCAATCATGTGAGTGAAATACCATGTTAGGATCAAACTGATTATTGCCTATCATTTTAAAAGTCATAAGTTTGGTTTTATCTCTGACCACTAGCTTGTGCAAAGCAAACCACTTCCTTAACATATGGACATCTTCATTCATCCATACAACACATTTAAAGGATTTCACTTCCTGATACGTAAAGGCTATATCATCTGCAAAAGCAGTTGGTTGGCCATTAAATGATTGCTGAAAAATTGATAAAAATTAAAATCAACAAGGGACCAAGGACAGACCCCTGAGGGAAACCATTCTTAATTATGAAAGAATCACTGAAAACCCCATTTATTTTCACTTTTTGTTTTCTATCTCTCAATTAGAAAAATGGTGGAACGCGGTCAAAATTATTCGCGGCGATTGCTAAACTATTAGACTATTTAATTTGAATTTAATTTTTAGTAGCCACTGTTATTTTGAATGCTATGCTTGCGAATTTTGTACTGTCCGATATATCGCACGCTATGCACGGCGGGTACTACATGTGGTGTTTTGTTGAATTGTTAAAGGTTGCAAGTTCATGATATATTATCTGCCTTGGAGTGTTAGTATTTACACAGAAAATATAATTTACTTTGAGCCCCCCTTTGAGAATGCCAATCAGGTCAATGAAGAAGGCAGCGACAAGTCCGATGAGGAGCATGGTGCGAACCTAAATCACTTAGGACGAAGAGTGCTGCAGACTAGCTGCGAATTGCGACTTTTCAAGGTGATGAAATTTTTTTACCTCATCAACGGCTACAGCCATTGGTTCAAATACGCAACAATCGTCGAGTGATTATGCTCTATCAAGTAGCGGCAGTGAAGCCGAGCAACCCGTTTCGACTTCTAATTCCCATAACAAGTCTTCAAGGTCTGCACCCCCAGCTAAAAAGAAAAAATCTACCATTGGAAAAAGAGGAACCCGCTTTTATTTGTACTGAATATCGTTAACAGACACCATCAGATGAAAGTAAACATGTCAATATCCTCTGGAATACTTCAAATTATTTTTTCACAGTGATCTGTACGCTTTGTTAAAAAAATAAACCTTTGATGGCGACGAGATCTACGTTATTTTAGGAACCTGACAACATCAAGTTTCCAAAGAATCGATTGTATTTTTGCAAAGATAATAACGTGCTTACAATTCTACTGGACAATATTAGAAGCAATCGATTTGAATCGTTTCTGCAACGTGTGCATTTGAACGACAACAGCGAGCTTGGCGAATCTAAAGATAGATAAAATTTTGAAAGCCTAGGTGAATCATTTCAAAAAACACTACGGAATGGATGAGCACGATAGCATAGATGAAGCTATGACCCCGTATTACGGAAAACACTATGCCAAACAGTTTATCCGTGGAAAGCCAATAAGATTTGATTTCGAAAACTGTGCAATGTGTGCAAGTACCGGATATATATATGAAAGGAGCTTGGCTATTATGCTACAGGGACCTTGAGACCTAATCGCACCGAAAAGGAGGCGCGAGGTCATTACGGTTATCGCCTAGTTGATGATGTCTTCATATGCCGGTAGAATAATAACAAAGTTGTCACAGGAGTCACTTAATTTGAAAATCTTGCAATTACATCAGCAACTCGCTGGTCAAACGAAAAAAAAGCCAAAGTGAAAATCCCTCAGCCATAACTTAATTCAAATTAAAATAAGTACATGGGAGGAGTAGACAAATGGAACTCGGATGCCAGGTTACTTGCTCGGAAGAATGACTGCACAAGAGACACTGAGTCCTAATTCGTTTTTAGACGCTTCATAGCATGAAGCTTACTTTCCATAAATGGCACACCATCACATCAAGGTGGCAAGCCAGCAAAACCATTATCTACAATGAGATACGACAGTAAAGAACATTGGCTGGTCCCAATAAATACTGAACGCCGGTGTGCAAACTATTGTGAAGGGAAAAGTAAATTTTAGTGTCAGATATGTGATGTAGGCCTTCACCCGAAAAACGACATAGTTAATTAAAATATGTTTATTTCCTGTTGCTTTCTATAATAAATTTCTTCATAAAATCCGTACACTCTAAATGATAATATAAAGGGTCCGCCAAATAACTTTTTTTTTTGAAAATGCTATAAAGAAAAAACTGCTGAATATTTTCTCAAATTTCTTTTTTTATTTGAAAGTAAAATCCTTTCTGTTAATAATGAAAAATAATTTCATTCAAATGGCTGCCTCGGCCTGCCATGCAGTAGCCTACACGATCGGTCCAATTTTTAAGCACATTATCGATTGTGTGTAGATGTATTTCACCAATGGCTTCACGAATATTGTCCTTTAAAGCGTCAATTGTCTCTGGCTTGTCGGCGTAACACTTATCTTTGAGGGCACCCCACAAATAATAGTCCAACGGTGTCAAATCGCAGCTCCGAGGTGGCCAAACGACATCAGCTCTGCGGCTGATAATGCGATCTTCAAAAACAGGGCGCAAAACATCGAGTGTAGCTTCGGCTGTGTGGCACGTAGCGCCGTCGTGGTGAAACCAAATGTTGCCAATATCCTCCTCTTCAATTTGAACAAAATTTCGTTCAACATGGCCCGATACAGATCGCCATTGACTGTAACGGCCACTCCTTGCTCATTTTCGAAGAAAAATGGCCCAATTATGCCTCTGGACCAAAATCCGCACCAAACAGTGACTCGCTTTGGGTGCATCGGCTTTTCAATGTATGCGTGCGGGTTTTCTGTGCCCCAAATGCGACGAGTTTGCTTGTTTACATACCCGTCAAGATCAAAATGAGCTTCATCTGAAAAGATGATTTTTTTTGGCAAAATCGGCATCTTCTGTAAGTCGATCGCAAGCCCACTTAGCGAAGCGAAAACGTATTGGATGGTCAGTTGGCTTCAACTCCTGAACCAATTGGACTTTGTATGGCGTCATACCAAGGTCTTTATGCAAAATTCGTCTCAATGATGTCTCCGAAATGTTCAATTGTTGAGAACGACGGTGAATTGATGTTGATGGCGCTTCACGCACACTTTCTGCCACAGCAGCAATATTCTCGGGTATACGCAGTTTTTGGCTTTTCACGCTTTGGTTTATCGATGAGGATGCCAGTTTCTTTCACTTTTTTCACAAGATAACGAAAATCCGTAGGCAATTTGCGCTCACAGTCTGCAACAATACCATGATTTTCAAAGTAATTTCGCAATATTTCACAGCGTTTTTCAAGCATACACAACCATATTCGTTCAGCGGAAGGATAAAACTAATTATCTGTCAAATCAGACATGAGCTATGTGTTACCATTCACGAAATAAGCACTAGTTGAAAAAAAAACGTTAGATGGCGGACCCTTTATTATAGTGATCATAATGAAAAAGGTGTTAATAAACTTCATGCACTTATGGGTTAATAATGAATTTAACAAATCTCATCTTAAAATGGGGAAATAATATTTCTAAACAGTGTATGTTACATCAATAAGAAGAGAGAGAAAAATATGTGAACCAAAGATCATTGACCTAGGTAAAGGGTGATTTTTTAACAGCTCTAGGAAAGTTTTTCAAAAACAAAACACATAAAATTCAGAAAAATGCATGAAATCTTTATTTGAATCGATAGTAAGGTCCATATAATTTAATGTTTGTAGATTATTGCATGCAAATGTTGACCTTGACTGCGCCTCAAATGGAAGCGGGCTTGTCTGTATAGACATGAGCTTAAGCATAGCCTCAAAAAAAATAGTCTAGAGGCGTTAAATCGCACGATATAGGCGGCCAATTGACCGGTCCCGAACGTGAAATAAAATGTTCACCGAACTCGCCTCTCAATAAGTCCATTGCTGCGCGTGCTGTGTGGCATGTGGCACCGTCTTGTTGAAACCACATGTCATGCAAGTCAAGCTCTTGCATTTTGGCAAAAAAAAGTTGTATCATTTCACGGTAGCGCTCACCATTCACAGTTACGTTACGATTCGAATCATCTTTGAAGAAGTACGGTCCAATGATGCCACCAGCCCATAAACCGCACCAAACTGTGACTTTTTCTGTATGCATTGGTAGCTCTTGCAATGCTTCTGGCTGATATTCACCCCAAAATCGGCAATTCTCCTTATTTATGTACCTATTGAGCCAAAAATGAGCTTCGTCGCTGAACACAATTTTTCGGTAAAAAAGTGGATCTTCGGCCAACTTTCCAAGAGCCCATTCACCAAAAATTTTACGTTGCGGTAGGTCGTTCGGCTTCAATTCTTGCACCAGCTGTATTTTGAAAGGCATCACACCTGAATCCTTCCGCAAAATTTTCCACGTTGTTGAGTAACAGAGGCCCAATTGCTGCGAACGGCGACGAATCGATAATTGCTGGTCATCATTAACACTGGCCGATACAGCTGCGATATTTTCTTCAGTTCGCACTCTACGTAAGCGTGTTTGTGGTTTAATGTCCAACAATGTAAATTTGGTGCGAAATTTAGTCACAAAGCCCGAATAGCCGCTTCAGTGGGTCGATTAAACTGACCATAAAATGGAAGAAGCGCGCGATGAACTTTCTGAACAGAGCACGCATTTTGTTAATAAAATTCAATAATTTGAAAGCCTTGTTCGTTTTTAAGACGGTTCATGGTTACATTATAGACTAAACTGAAGACGTTTGACAGTGAAACAAAACACGAAACGTGCGTCAGCTGTTTAAACCAGTGTTGCCAAAAAGATAATAGCTAAAAATTCACCCTTTATATGAGGTTCAATAGTGGCATTTTCGTGATCAGAGGTCCAAAATAACTCTGACACTTGCATAAAATCTTCCTTAAAGACAAGTTCAAAAAATCAAGTTTGTGAAAGAAAAGAAATAAAAATGTATAACGTGGTAAAAAAAAAGTATTTTTTTATTTTTGTCAGTTGCACAACCTTTAAATTTAGTTTTTTCGCAACAAAACTTGTGGAAGAAACAAAACTTTACTTTCCACTTCGGACTCCAACCACATATCACTTGAATTTAGACAATCGTTCCATTATTCTCCGAATCATTTTGCTTACTCTCTGCAACATGCTTTATTAGGGTAGTCATTATCCCTTGAAAACGAGCAAATTATAAAAAAAAAAAAACATCAGGCAATTGCGAACAACTTAAAAAACGTCGACTAGTCCCATCTCCAGAAACATTATTTCAAGGCTCGCATTTACCGATTTCTTCTTTTTTGTGAAAAAATAGGCGCCAAGAATTTTCCAAAGCAAAACGAAGAAGTAGCATTTTAAGGTTTGTTCACTAATGTTCCCAAGGCATGGATTTAATTTTCAGAATACAACCGCACCTTCATCCGACAATTTGCTCATAGAAACTACCTCAATCTTTTTAAATGAGGAAATTACAATTTTGTGTAGAATTGTGCGAAATGTACTTCACAAAATCAAAAAAGAAAACAAAAAGAAAGGTTCGATTCTATGGGCTGTGAAATTACGCACAGATAGACCAATCGATGGGGAAACGATATTAAGTTCAGGAATTCGAGTTTAATTTACCAAAATAGCACGCACGAACGCACGCATGAAACGCAAATGGAACAACCGTCCACATTGCCCATTATAAGTAAGAGGCGTATATATGGTCCTAGAACACAGAAAATCCACCAACATTATAGCCTACCGATTCGGAAACTCTTTTATTGAGAAAGTAAGTATATGAAAAACTTATTCCCAAAACATTTGTTTATCTTTTCCATCAAAATATATCCAATGCGGTGTGGTACGGCGTGGAAGTTTAAACATCTGAAACTATAGAAGCATCTGAAATAGGTTTATGATTATAGGGCGACTCTGTGGCTCCAGACGTAAACAGCTTAAGCAAAATATTACCCTATCACTTGTGCGATGAATCTTCCCTCAACGGCAATCGATTGAGAGTAATTTATGCAAAATAACCAACTTTCGTCCTCGAACAAGGATATTAACAAAAATTGTTTATTTTGTTCTGTTATGGGAACCAAGTTCCAGACTTTCATGGACGCTGACGTCAACCTTTGAACGAAACGAAACATCGTCGTGGGAATAAAAGTTTTTTTTTCTAGCTCCTCAACGACCAAATGACCATGTACGTTTAGGCTCTTATAAATTGTGCAAGCGTTTAAATGTTGACTTGCCTTGTTCCATGGTGTGACATTTGGTATAATTACCAAGACGGGAAGACACACTAAAGTGCCATCGGATAGCGAAAACTCTTCTCGTTGCCACGATTTCAAGGATCACAAATGTCCAGCTGGGCTTAGGGAGAATTTATCGTATTCAATAAAATGGCTCTTGATGTAAAAGTTTTTAATTTGATTTAAAAGTTTCTTGTTTTCCTAGTGGCTCATTAGGGAACAAACGAAGGCTGCGAGCGGTCGCATGCAGACGACGACGACGATAGTCGGAATCGAGTTTGTTTGCTGGCTTGTTGAAGAACTCTTTAGTGAAATCTGATAAATGCTCGCTTATCCTATTACTAATGAGGGATGGGACTAGATGGCAATGGCGGTCGCTACTTAGGGCGTAATGATTAATGCAAATTGCTGTGTTGGAATACGTCTGGGGGGAAATGTTACGCTAACAATGAACCAAACTTGAGTAAAGTAGTTTTATACTTCCCTTGGGCTGTTGGGTGGCTTTGCTTAAATGCTCTGTGGATTGCTTTGCCAGATCCCCCAGAGAAGATAACTAATTATGCAGTTCCTTCGCTATAATAGATACTTTTCGGATTGATTTGAAGTACTCTCAATAAGTATGACACAGAAAAGTGCACACTACACTTCTAGCAGTAAGTATATAGAGCTGGGTGTCTTTGGGTAAATAAATGTTTTTTATTATTTATTTTATCACAACCAAAAAATATGAAGCTTTTTGTAAACATTTATTGTAAATATTATATTCCTAGTGGGTTCAAGTTGTCTATCAAACTAAGTGCACTTTTTTTTTTTCTTCAAACTGTTTATCTTATTTTCTGTTTTAATTTTTTTTAATTGCTTATTTTCAATTTATTCTGTATTCCCTATCCCTTTCCTCCTGGTTCTTTATTTCATCAATTTCTCTTTTGTTAGTTGCGTTTTTAAATGTAAAATAAGTAATCTTAGTAATTCCATTGTGCTCCTCTTATTTGTTTTTGCTATTGTTCATAATGATGGCTCATAACAATAGAGTCATGTCTGGTGGCATAGCTGAAGTTATCGTTCGCTCGATGATTTATACTATTGCGGGCGCGCGTGAGGGAGCCCGACTTGGAAAACCACCTGTACAATATTCCGGGGTAAAGAATTGTTCGGAACGATAGGGTTAAGAGTACTGAAGCTACTGATGGTAACATCAAATGCATTTTGGGCATTGTCTACAGTCCCACCTGGAGTTGCTTCCCAGAACGTATGTTTTCCAAACTTCAAGACTTCTCCCCGCACTATAAACATATTATTATTTTTGGAGATTTTAATGCTGGCCTTTTTAAGTGCGACAGTAGATCTCAGCAACTCTTAGACTTAGTTGCCACATCTGGGCTGTCTGTAGCTAATGCGTATGCCACTCGCTTTGCTACCAACTGCTCTCCGAGTCTACTAGACCTCTTGTTGGTGTCGGATAGGTCGAATGTGTTACTACAAGATCAAATGTCGTTAGCGGGTGTCACAGACCTATACCATTGATTTATCTCGCAACTTTCCAGTTCAGAGATTTTGCTTCAATAGAAAATTACGCCCTGCAAATGGAAGCGAGTGTACTCCCTTGGCCAAGCTGTTAT
Organism: Orthonevra nobilis; assembly: GCA_963555765.1. Classification (NCBI taxonomy): domain Eukaryota; kingdom Metazoa; phylum Arthropoda; class Insecta; order Diptera; family Syrphidae; genus Orthonevra; species Orthonevra nobilis. The sequence goes on from OY743225.1 coordinate 74,535,090, forward strand.
TTTGTCTCAGAGAGAGATTTGACCTACTGCAATTTCTACTTCTTAACCTGTTCAAAACATATGTTCCCTTAAAAACAGTGGTGGTTAGCAAAAGAAATTGTCCATGGTTTACTCTTGATGTTCATATTGTACTATATTCTAAGTTGAAGAACTAGCCACCTAACCATAACTGGGAAATTTTCTGTCGAGCCAGTAATTTTGTAACTTCGATAACAAGACTAGCAAAGAAAAGGTATTTCTCATCCAAGCCGGGATCAGACCAGAGTGCTAAGAAGTTTTGGAGCAACTTACGCTCAGTAGGTGTTGGTAAGAAAGACGTTGTAAATCTTATACCTGATCTTGATGATCTTAACAATGCCTTCCTCTCCAACTCTACAGATAGAATACCCTCTTCAGCTAACTATCCACTATCTTCTGATCGGCAAGGAGTTTTCGGATTTGAGGTTGTCTCGGAAGTTGATGTTAATGATATCATCCGCTATATCAATTCAAACGCTGTCGGCGACGACGGAATTCCTATCCGGTTTGTCAAAATGATCATAACCCACATAATCAATGCTCTCTTCGATTTTTACTGGAAGCTGGTTAAAGTCATTCCTGTCCCCGAAAAACCTCAGCCGTCTTCGGTTTCAGACTTTCGCCCCATAAGTATTTAACCTTGCCTTTCAAATGTTTTGGAAAAGGTCCTTGACCTGCAAAGTTTACTTGCACCGGTCCAGTCCGGGTTTCGAGCTAACCACGGTTGTTCCACGGCTAAGGTTAAAATTCTCGATGACATTAGGATTAGTTATGACTTGGACTTACTCGCAGTACTTTGACTCCTTGACTTTTCCAAAGCTTTTGCCACTGTAAATCACTCAATTCTTTCCGAGAAGCTGATAAGTTATTTTGGCTTTAGTGAAAGATCGGTGCGTCTTATTAGCAACTACTTGAATAATCGCTGTCAAAGGGTCGTTTTTGGTTAAAGATCTTCTCTGGTAAGAAATTTACTTACAGGAGTGCCTCAGGGCTCAATTTAGGTCCTCTCTTATTCTGCATGTTTATAAACGACCTGCCAACAGTCTGTTCCAATGCCAGTTTACATTTGTACGCTGATGATGTAGAACTGTATCTGTCTAGACCTATTGGCCTAGTTGAAGATCTTGCAGGCTTAATGAAGATTTATCTGAATTTCATCACTGGCGAAGTCCCAACTGATTCTCCTATCGAAAAAGCCTTACAATACCGAACTTGTGCCGCCAATTTACGTTTATTATACGCAATTGCTGTTTGTTCACATGGTTACCAACCTGGGTTTTAAAATTAATCGCTCTCTTTCCCTGGACCCTGGAATTCTTTCCCTACGGTTTGCAGTGTTATCCTATTTGGCTAAAACTTAGATGAATTTGCTCTTTAATTTGTTGAGTAAAATACAGTGATCATGACTTGACTACAAAAATTGGGCTAGATGATTCTATTCGTCGATAACGCACACCTCACAGGAGTACCTCTTGGGCAATTTTTTAAACATTGTTCACTCAGTCGCAGACTACTTGTTCATGGAGACCAGGAGCGATAGTTTAACTTATAAACTTGTCCATATAACTCCACTTATCTTGTTATTACAGAAATATTTTTTGAACAAGATTCAAAACCGCATAGAAACTGTGTTGGTGAAAATGTTTATTTGTATTTTACAGCTGTTTTCGTCACTTTTCTTATGTTTTTGCAGTTTTTTGCACAGTAGATTGGCAAGTGATTTGGTTCAAGCTTGATTTTTATCAAAAATTCCAAAGCAACTACATACTATATTTCCTTTGCCTATATTTTCTTTAGCTCTCGAATTTGCCGCTTCGATTTGAGGCTCATGATTAACTAAGCATCATCTGACTAAAACTTCTTTTGTCATCAAAGGAATCATTGACATTGTTTTCGAACTTAATGGAGCAACGAGCATTCTCCGTTGTCATCGTGTACAATCGAATGAGTTCGGTAGAATTGCCAAATTTAAGTCTGACCCGATAAAGCTCGCCTATCTATGCAGGGTAAAAATTTCATGGAATTTGAACGATGTTAAGACCCCAGTTAAGGCGGCCCCTGTCTGTATGATCGGGTTACAATAATCGGGTATGAATTAATTCGACCATATTTTAGAAATGATTTGGTATTTGTACCCGACTAGGTCACCTTCAGCTCCTTTGAAAAGTTTGGCAGGAAGTCCGTCGGCACCATCAGTCGTATTATATTAGATGTGATCGTTCATCTGGAGTTTTTTTGTAATTTGTTTCGCCCGACAGTTGTAGATTGTGTTGTGGAAGATTATTCTGTTGATTTCATTGAATTAGTTGAAGTCCAAAATGAATTCACAAAAAATAGGTTGAAATCATTGAATACAGTAAAATCAATCTGAATTCTTTTGAACAGTAATGAAATGTCATATCGTGAATGTAAGGATCCAAAATTATATTATATTATTTAAATTGTAGTATAATTTTCATTAAATGTGCTTTTGTACATGAAAAATAATGCTTATTATTGCTAATTGCTTAGAACGTATGTTTACAAATACATTCAATATGAAATTTAAGTAATTGGTATTCTTTTAAATGAGTGCCAATGAAACTTTTGAATTTCCACAATAACTCATTCACTATCATCATTATTATTTTGACTTTATTCCAAAACTGATACTATAGGTTTATAGTAACTTAATATATATATATATTTATATTTCGTTGGAGTAAGATCGCGATCATTGGTCATCGTTTGATTAAAATCTGTATTTAAAAATTCACTTAATGGTAGGTTTTTATCATCTGCAAAGTTGATGTTGAAATCCCCACTCAAAGTCATTGACAAGGCATCAAATTTCTCATCTTGAAGTAATGCAAAAGCGTCTTAAGAAAAAAATACTTTTAACTAACGCTTGTCCACATTTTCAAAATATGCCTACATACAATTCTAACATAACTTGTAACGACGAGTATTTTTAAGTGGACATGTGGCCACATTTATAGTAAGTACCTAGGTGTTATAATGAATGCGAAGCTAACTTGGGATGACCATACTTTCTATTTAAACGGTATCTTAATATAATAAAAAGGCAACTCTATTATCTAAGCCTTTAACAAGCCGCACAGCATTGTTGAATGCAACTTTTATTTTTCTCATGCACGTACTATCCAGGCTCCCAGAGTATAAAGAAGGCGCAAGCCTCTTTACATTTACCCTATTGAATAAGTAACATGGTTGGTCCAAGTTAGTTTTTGGTTAAAAATAACTCCCAAGTTTTTGACGGATATACAATAACATGTTTCGGCATCATCAATCTTAACTTCAGGGGACTGACATGTGTCAAAAGCCTTACGAGACATGACTATTGCCTGGCTTTTATCGAGTTCAGTTTAAGATCATTTTTCTTTGACCACTGGGCATCCAGCGATACATCTTCGTTAAAACGGCCTGTCGCCTCTTCAACCGATGATTATCGGACATGGATTTGAAAATCATTTGCATACATTTGAATTTTGCAGTACGGAAGGTAAGTCGCTTTTAAACATGGTGAACAACAAAGGACCGAATATCGACCCTTGCGGTACTCCTGCTTTGGTAGTCAGAAAGTCTGACATATCTCCGCCAAAAACCAACGTCTTGACTTCTTCCTTTCAAATAACTTTCGACTAGTTTTAATGCAGTAAAATCGAATTTAAGGAACTTTTTTAACTTGTTCAGAAGCTTTCCAGGCGGAACTGTGTCAAAGGCTTTCGAAAAATTCAATAATACCAAAGATGTTATGTTACCCTGATCGATGTCAGAACGTAAATCCTCCACCAAGCTTAGTATTGCAGTCGTACAACTATGATGGGGTCTAAATCCTGACTGGATGAGTTATATAGGGCAGTATAGATGGAGGAATGGTTTTTAAAAATTTAAGGTGAATTTCGTCAAGCCCCATTACTTCGGAATTTGTTTGTTTTTTCATTCCATGATGTCAATGGCATTTGTTTGAGGCACAAGTGACGCTGCGGCGAATGCGTTATTAAGGTAATTAAGATTACATTCCCTTGTGTCATTTGATTTTTGCTTGCCTATGCCCATCTCCTTAATTTTGTGCCATGTTTTTTTCGAAGAAAGATTTTGTTTGAACTTCGATGCGAAATATCTCTTGTTAGATTTTTTTATTTCAAGATTTCTTATGCTCTTGAACACTTCATTGAAAGCAGGCGACCTAAATCTTGACCATCTCCCAAATGATTATAAAAGAGAACGTGATCCATTCTATTGACAAGAAATAAGCCTAAGAGTGTTGAGGTTGATCCGGTAAAATTTGTTGGGCAAGAACTGTGAGTGAGTCTATTTTGTCAACAAAATTCTTTACCTGGCTCTGTCTAAAAGATTTACATTTAAGTTACCACAAACTATAACATGATTATATTTATGTGCAATTTTTTTTTAATAATATTTGTGACACACGTCGTATCATATATGTACGGAGGCTTGTAAACAACGCCCAATAAACTTTTATTTCATCCGCACTGACCTTCATTAAAAATAAATTCGCTCGTTAACTTCCAATGATGCGGCATCGATGCTCATTTTTCTGACGTTTCTGAATTCACCCGATGTGTTTTGTTTTGTTTGCCGAATAAATCCGGCGTCTCTGACCGCTCTCTGCCAAGCGTTGCCATTTGTTTTCATTGGTACATTTATCAAACTTTAATTGAATGATTTTTGTGGGAACATACTATGAAAAGCGTTAAGTTCATGACATTATCTGTTCGAAAATATTTTTTGAAAAATGAAACTTTTTCTATAAATTACAACTTCGTTTGGCTGCATTTACAAAAATTGAACAAATATGTTACCATCTTCAGTAAGTTCAGAAACACAAAAATCCTTTTAAACATTTCATGCCGATTTATAACAATTCAAAAATTCCATAAAGAAAAAGGAAGTTTAAGAAATAAATTTCAATTAAATTCATAAAGTGGCTCCTGACTCTGGCGCGTGACTGCTACCACTTTCATAAATTACGTTTCCTTCATCAGATTTAAATGAATTTGAAGAAGCCATTAACACGTTATAATTGGCACGATACTCTTTGCACATGAAGTATGCTTACATTTGTCTCTGTATAATAGGGAGAAATGCTTAAACGGATTATTTGATTTAAGCAGCGAATTATTTGTTTCACTTAAGCTCTCAATTAAAATGAAGGAAATGAAAACAAAAATTGTGTAAGATATTTAAATAATTCTTACTGACATTGAGACAATTTTTTTTCTGTTTTTGGTTTTTATCCTGAAATATTAAATCTGTTACGTTTTTTTTTTATTAAGATTTCTTTTTTCAAGAATGAAAGATTATGTAGGGGTTTGAGAAACTGAGATGTATTTTTGGTTTCAACTCATTTCCGTGGGTGGAGCCCGAAACCAGACGGAGGATTTTTATTTCGATCTATTAGCTTTCAACTTACACGCAGGATTTTATTCGACATTAGTTTGATATGTGTACTTTGAAGGTTTGGAAGATTCAGCTAAACAACTCCGCAGAGCCATCTACACACAATCTAGGAATTGAACCAATTGAATTCTTTTTGGGAAAGAGAAACCCGTCGGACTAGTTTGGAAGCTGCTCGTAACACGCAAAAGTGATAAGATAAACCAAATACGCCCTGAGTTTTAGAGAAAGATGTTAGACACCGATTACAGATGGCTCATGTTTCTCAACTACGAACCTATGAGAGGTAATCAAAAGCCGAGGGACAAAATCTGAATTCTCGAATCTGTGATAAGTATTGTTCTATGAAGATGACATCACCCACCATGAAGATGACAGACGGCTGCAGAATTTAGTTCAGCTAACTGATAACCTGATCACAAATCCAATCCAATGAGGGAGCAACACACAATTGGTTTCAAAAGAGCATTCAGATGGAGCTCTAGAAACTCTAGATACAGTTGATTATGCACATGAATTGGGAACAAGAATAAGACACAACGCGGCTCTCACAGAAAAGTTCCCTATCGAAGTTGGTGAATAGCAGGGAAATATACTTAGTCCATTTATGGTGCCCTTGATAATTGGCTTAAGTGCCGGACTCCAAAAAGCATCAATTATTCTGTTCAGATGGCCTATCCCAAATACTTTTTTAGTGGAAAATTTTTTCCTAAGACTTGAAGTATCAGAGTAACATGATCAATAGTTAAGCAAATTGTGATGACCAAAACTCCGATTTACTCCATTTAAGCGGAGAATGAGGCTCTATGATTAAGTTGTCATTTGTACGAATGGCGCACACATTTAAAATTAGGATAATAGCATATGGAAAAATAGATCGACAAAATATCATAGCTACAAAGAAACGGCGGAGTTTTTATTTATTTATTGACTTGAAGAAAATCCTGCCGTCCGACAGGAAAAATTTCATTTATGTATTCAACTTTAGTGATTATACTATATATATTATTTTTTTTAAATAAATATTGTGAATATTTGGTCCGAACCTGAAATTATTTTTCAGTCATTTTCAAGTCACTTGTGCGTAAAACTTTGATCATTCTTGTAAATTAATACCGACCTTTTACCCCAACTTTGTTCTCCGTAGCGAAGAAGTACTGGATAAACCATTGGATATAAATTTGGATCAGGAACATTTATCCTTTTAACTGCAATGAACTAATAAGTCTCCCTCAAGTCTCAAAAGACAGCAACTTCCTTAGCATTTGGTGCATTTGCGCATTTCTTATGCTTACCTGTTTAACTTCATGCAGAATTTTAAATGCGCTTGCAAATGTGAAGCATCGCAATTTATATTTTATCAAACTTCTATCTTAATCGGCTGCTGCAGCAGGATCGAGAATATACAACTGTGCAAATATTTTTTGTTCACCAAAGTTGGGATATTGAGTTCTATTTCGATGATAAATGTTTTCGAAAATTCTCAAACATTAGGGCCCATAGAGGGTTGATGGCGCACCCAACGAAGTGAAAGCCGATGAGCTATAAAAATTGACATTTTTTTTATAAAAAAGTATTTCATAGTTGATATTAACCCTTTATCCGTTAATCAACAGAAAATCAAAGCTTGGCAATCAAAAAATTACTGACTTTCAAAGCAATTTGCCAAGCTATTATGTTTTATGTGTGGAGCAATTGCGCCAAATCACATTTTCGTATTTGCACAGAATAAAGCACACAAAATGATCTTGAACCTTCCTTGACATTTCTCTACAAATGAACTACACTTCCTAGCTCAAATTGAAACAGTTGAAGAGAGAAAAGCAAAACTCGCCGCAAAATACACCATTTCTTGTTGATCTGCTGAAAATGACTTGATTTCAAATCTAGCCTTATAAAAAAAATATTTTGTGTAATCAAAGGTTCAATAGATTTTCTTTGTGTTAGGTTTTTTGTTTGCTCGTTTGTACAAATTTGCATTATATTTATTTATGTAAATATATTAATTTTTGATATAAAACATCCGCATATATTTACAAATTTATTTATTTATTTAATTATTTATTTGTCTATTTATTTTAATATATTTATCTTTTTAAATACTAATTTATTTATTAATACATTTTTTGATCTTTTTATTTGTTTATTTATCAACTCAGTGATTGGAATCCAGTTCTACTTTTCTCAGCAACTGATCCAAATACTTTTCTCTCTTACCCTGGGCAATTAAAATGTGATGAAGGTTTTTCTAGAGGCATTTTCCTTCATAACTTCGATAAAATTTATAAAATATTTTAGTTGTAAGGTAATTTAACCAAATCTCCATGCAAACAATATTTTATGTAAAAAAGAAAACAACTTTGCATATTTTGGCCACAATTTAAATGTATATTTATCTAAAACAGGACTTATAACTGAACCTTGTGAAAGGCAAAATAAAGAGAAAATCCCAGGTTGAACATTTTGTAAATAAGGCCGTTGTGGCATACAGAATCAAAGGTCTCTTCAATGTCTAAGAGCATCATACCAGTTGATGTTTCTAACGCACTTTTTTTATATGCTAACATAGTCTTAATACCTAATGAGAGCAGTTATAACCACTTCTAAATCCGAATTGTTCATATGTTCTTTTCATCAATGTATTCCAGAAGCTTCTCTGTTAAGACTCTGTCAAAGATTTGGCTAAGGCAACTCAAGGGACTAATAGGTCTGTAGCCGATTGGATATTTCCTATCCTTGCCAGGTTTTAAATGGGTAGGGGAGCGGGAGGCTAGTTGCAACAATTAATCGCTTCTTGGCTATGGAAGCTTACTTTTCTGGTATTTATGAAATCTAGCAGTACTATTCCAATTAACAGCTATTCAACTATCGATTCCATATAAACTTCGAACCTGTAACGATTTTTTGTAGAAACGGCTTTAAAAAGAAACTAACGAATGTTAGAACTTACCCCGTGATTGGGGCTAGTTGTAACAGGCTTGGGGCAAATTGTAACATAAGGAATTGAAAACCAGTTTTATATTTTATAAAGATTTATTTGGCATATTTAGCATAAGAAGCTTTACAAACGCTAAAACAGGTTTAGACTTTTAAGTTGAATTTTTAACCTAACACAAAATATTCAAAAATAAACAAATAACATGTTCTTTCTTTACTTAAACTATTAAGGCTTTTTAGGCTTACATCCATTTATAATCTTAACTACTTCAGTAATCAGACTTTTGATTCATTTAGCATTTTTAACCTTAGGCACTTTATCACAAACTTATACTTTTAAGTCTTATTCTTAATGTAATAGAAAAATAAACCAATATTAACAAAAACGAGGTCTTTCTTAAACTACAAAGGAACATAGCCATTTACGATAACAAAATCTCAATTTCTTCAGTAAACAGTCTTTTGATTGACGTAGGTAAAATATGAAATCAGTCTTCATCGGAATCACAATTGAGACACACAAATGAGATCTTACTTCCTGTTGCACATTTGACATGTGCCCACATTTTGCACATGATGCATTGTATCCACTTCTCGTTTGAATTTTCATAAGTTTCCCTACAAGCTAAACAAAACCATTCTTGGGGTTCAGATTCAGAATTTAAAACTTTCTTTTTGACTTTTTCCATCCCTTGTCTTTTAACTATCTTTATCTTATCTTTTTCCTCTCGATCTTTTGTCATCATTCTTTTGCCCTTTCCTTTGCCTTTCTTAATCTGTCGTGTTTTCTTTGTCTTATTTAACTTTTCTTCATGTTCTTATTGTTATTCGTTCTTCTCTGGCGTGTCTGTGAGGACACAGAACTTATAAATAACTTACAAGTAATAAGTTACAACTTGCCCCGTAAAAGTGTTACAACGTGCCCCACTGCGAGGTTTTTTAAAAAAACCTCTATTAAAACAAAAGTCACTTACTTGGTATGAAATTACACTTAATGTAATCAAAGTAAACAAACACTAAGTGTATTTGTATAAATCAACAACTGCTAAACAATTTGAAATCTACGATAATCAAGTTTGAATAAACAAAAAAAAGTCCATTAACTGGCTTAATCGGAGCGCCTGCACAAAACCGCTTCCTGGGCCGTCCGGAGGGGTAATGATCGCTCTTATATCATAGAATGGGTATTATGTAGTAGGTTAGGTTGAAAATCAAGCGAATATTCTTCTATTATGTAGGTAAAAAAGGCTTGTTACTACTTGCCCCTGTTACAACTTGCCCCCCGCTCCCCTACCCTTTTTTGTATTTTTCCACATGTCGGGAAAGTATTTTATTTTAACGCATGCATTTAAGAGGAATTTTTGGAATCGACAATCAGCTTTAGGTAGATGCGCTAAATATATATTTTTGACCCCATCTATTCCACCTGCTTTCCTAAGTCACAATGTCAGACACATTTCCCAAGGAAACATAAGCATCCCGTGGAGTTTCTGCTTGTTGGTATTTTATTCTTATCAAACTATAAATATATTATAATGCGTGACATTTAATTTATGCTAATTTCATAAAGTCAGACATTTACCTGTTTATTATTTAATCTTATCATTGCTTTACAGTTTACACATTTGGGGCACAAATCCTGCCGCAAAAAAAACATTTTATTGCCCTGGTCCTACTTCATCGCTTTCGAAGAAAATCCCATGTGACATCACACATATGGTGGGAAAAATTATGTGTAAATTATCCCTGTGTAAAAATGCTTGCGGTCTATCCTTTCCTAATAATCATTCGTTCCCCTCATCATTAGTCTCGCATTGGAGTCATTCGTTGAAGGTCTGTAGTATTTTGTTGTCTCTTCTCAACTTCGGATTTGCTCACACGTCGCCGCCATAATGTACATCTTGTTTTTACGACGATATCATAATAGAATACATAGATGTATGCGAAAAAAAATAGTATTGCGTATAAAAAATATAAAACAAAAAAAAGCATGTATGCGATTCACTCGTGGTAGAAGTAAAACCTTCAAAAATTTTAGTTTAAAGATGATGAGACGAATGTAAAATTTCAGGTTAATTGTAGGTTTTAGTTAAGAGCATACTGATACAAATTTAATAATTATTTTACATTTTATTCATATATATTACATAATAATATATATATAATAATAATAATCCCAAGACTCAATCAACAGAATCGCTGTATTCGATGCAAAATCCACTTAGAATCGTCGGAATTTTATCGTGATTTTTTTCAAGAATTCGTGATACTTCTGGTGTGTATTTAATAAAATTTCTTTTCAATTATTGTATTTATTGATTGGTTGGGAGAAGTGAAGATAGCTACAATTAATACTGAAATACTATTATCTAATTTGGTTTGACATGCACATATTTCTCACACTTTAGAAAGCTGAACTGATAATGATTCCAGTTGTTGTGTAATAAGTTCCATTCGTGGAGAAACAACACGGGATCTGTCGTTCGAATTATGGTAGATTGCAACTCCAACAAATTTAACTAAAATTTTAAAATAAGGAATATCCACAATGTTTTCATCATTCATCCACGTCTCGGAGGGAATAAGAAAATTCGACGACGATGCTATTCTGTCAAGTGGAAGATCTTGAGCATGAGCCCGTTAACTTTGGCAGTTAAATGTATACAGGGAAAATCCTTTCCTGGTATATCATATATAATCATATACATATATAATAAATTATATAATAGTTTCTTCCATCTTTGAAAATGTCAGCCCATATCTTGCACCTCACAAGTCTGAGAAACAAACACCGAAGAATTTGGCAAAGATATCGTCAACCTTTCTTTAATTCTATTGTAAAGGTCCTCAACAAAAATATTCTGAATAATATCCAGCCTGTGCGTAACCAGCATTGGAATCAAAAGCTAAATTCCCTAGACAAAGGCTCTAAGCCATTCTGGAATATAGTCAAAATTATAAGAAACAAAAGTAAACAAATACCTAGCCTCGTTAGCTCAGCCACTAGTGATACATACGTTATTAATGCTGATCAAGCCAATGTCCTCGCGTTGAATTTTTCGAAAAATCATTTTGGTGACATCTATACAATAAAACAAACTACAAGTGCTGTAACGCAATCTTACGAGTTTGTAACTGAAACTGATGTAAAATACCTTATTAAAAACTTACGTTTAAATAAAGCAGGTGGTCCTGATAAAATATTGAATATATATTTAAAAAAATACCCAAGGCGGGAATAAAATATTAAAGAAAAACTAATATATTAAAAGTTATAGATGAGCGAAAAATATATACTGACGAGCAATTTGGTGTAAGGCGCTACCACAGCACATCCCACCAAGTTCTAAGAATTTGCGATAGAATCAAAAGACATCTCACCTTAGGAAATTCCACGGGTATGATATTACTTGACATCGTAAAGGCTTTTGATTCATTTTGGCATGATGGCCTTATATTCGAAATGATATCTTATAGTTTTTTCCATTTTTATGTAAAATTGTCCAAAGTCTTAAGTCCAATCGTTGTTACAAAGTACATGTCAATAAAAGTGCCTCAAACTTTATGCATTTTGCTGATGGTCTAACCCAAGGTGCGGTTCTATCTCCTGATTTATATAATGTGTTTATGTCTGACTTTACAAATTTGCCAGAATGCGAATCAGCAATGTACGCTGACGACACTGCCATATTTTCCATGCGAAAATTTGGTCTCGACATCGAGACGAATGTAAATCTTGCGGCCAATTTCGTTGAAAACTATTTCAAAAAATGGAAAATAAAATGCGTCAAAAACCCAAGCAATCTTTTTCAATCGGAAAAGAAAAACTAGCTTTATTCCTCAAAATCGACTAATCATAGATTGCATGGAAATCTAGTACAATGGGAATCTTCAGTTAAATATTTGGATTTCCACCTGGATGCGAAATTAAAGGTAAACGTAAACACTGCATATTCAATTAAAAAATGTAATGTTACTGTCATATTAATGTACCTTTTAATTATCAGAAAATCGCAATTATTAGCTGAAAATAAACTGATCATCTTTAAGGTAATATGTCAAGCAATTCTTTTGTATCGTAGTCCAGTATGGTGTAAAATGTTATTTGAAGAACTTACAAGTAACGCAAAACAAGTTACTAAAAATGATGCTAAATCTCTCTTGGCATTATTTCACGACAGAGTTGCATAAAATAGCCAACGTTGAATTGATCTCTAATAGAGTACAGAAACTCAACGAAACGTAAAATTACATAAGATGTGATTTTTCCGAAAACCCTCTAATCAGCCAACTTAATGCAGTTAACTTTTGGCGCATAACTTATAATGTTTTTTTTTTGTCAAGATTTGTTAAAAGTATCGTGTAACACAGACGTACAAATATTCTGTATTATTTTAATCTAAGTGCATACACATATCCTTATTTGTGAATTTATTTATTTATTTATATATCCCTTTATTCATTGATTTAATTATTTTTAATCACTTTTTTATTTATTTTTCTATTTATTTATTTATTGACTTATTTATTTTTTTATTATTTATTAATTAGTTTATTTATTTAATTATTTATTCATGCATATGACTCATACACCTTTTTTTGTATAACTTATTGTCTTAAATTTTTTAAGTTTATAGATATGCTATATTATGGTATTTTTGTATTATAAATTGTGCGGTATTAGACCTTTAAAATTGTAATTATTGCCGATTTCTATCCGATTCAAGCTTCACCGTTGAAAGTCAGCTCGCAATTCAATTGTGGATACTGTTGCTCTTCGACCGTGATAAAATTTTCCATCTATATTTGTTTTTTTTTTTAACAATATTCAGGCCTCCAACTGACGTTACTCGAGATAATAATGCTTCCTATCTTATTTTCTCCCACGTTAAATCTTATGAATTTTTGTGTCTGTCTTTTTTTTCTGTCGATTTTTCGTTTCATCGAACAACTTTCAAATCACAACGATGCTAAAGATGTTTTTACTTCAAAAATATTAAATAATATTGCGGTCTGCTTGTATCAGGTTAGATGATATACGGCTACTTCCAAGGCCGTATTTGAAGATCGGACGGACAAAAGTTATGACCATTTTTTTTTAAATTATTTAGACCCATTTTTAATCCAACCAAGCATTAAGCTTGCTTCATTGGAAGTAATGTTGATGTGTATAAACTGTAGTTGATCATCAAACACAAGACCTAAAACCGAGATATTATCAACTTAACACATTGTCGAACAATTTAAATAGTATGCAAAAGATCCTGGTGAGTTTTTTCGCATAAAATTAATAACATTACACCTCCTGATATTCAAAAGAAAAATAATTATTGTTACATTACAAATATAACGAATTAAGATCACGCTGCAGGTCATGACAGTCTCCAATGTTTTGTATCTTCTTTAAGATAGTAACATCGTAAGCATAAATAAAACATTGAGAGATATTTAAAATAGAAGTCAAATCATGGATAAACAAAATGAACAATAACAGCCCCAAGTGGATACCTTGGGGTACCCCTGAATTAATAGTAAAATAGCTCGAGTAAAAGCCAATGAAAATTACAGAATATGACTCAAGCCAAATTAATATCTTTATACAATAAGATGCGGTGGGAGAAATCACCAAAATATGAATATACAATCTGTTTGACGCAGGATTGTGTGCATTTAAGTTAAAGAGTAGTTTTAGAGCTTTCTTTACAAATACCCTACTTATAAGGAACAGGAAATATACAGTGATTTACACAAAACAGACTCGAACAATTTAATTATCGCTGGCAGCCTCACGATCGGACGATAGTTGTGGATTTTAATTTTTCGACCTTTCTTAAATAAAGGAATTATGAACGACATCTTGCAGGCAACAGGAAATTCACAACCGGTCAAAGATATATTGAACAAAATAGAAAGTAGACTTGAAAAATGATAAGCACTTTTTTTTAGGTCTTGATGAGTCTGAGTCTTTGGGTAGAACAGCCCATCTCGATGGAAGGCAATGCTTATCAATGATTCATGCTGAATGACGCGCATGAATCTGCGCTGTCACCGGCCCAGTTTTTTGAGCTTTGTGCATCATTTTCAATACACTCGGTCGATTATCATCACATTTTTTTTCCTCTAAGATATCCCTCGCCACTCATTAAATTCCATAAAGACAAGACCTGTGACCCATTTGCATCCTCTGAAAGCAAAATAAAGTTGACAATGTGTAGCACTTTATTTCAGTTTGTTTACTTTCTGCGGCAATGTTTTCCAAGGTAGGCAAACAAGCATAGAAATACCTCGTCAAATTACGAAACTAAACCACACGGACGAGGATTTCACAGAACTGCCTTGGGCTAAAATGAAAACATGCTTCAAACTATCTTCACGTAACTATGCTTCCTGCAGCAACGTTGGTGTCCTCGCGAAGTACCTTTCGTACTGCATCAATCTCTATGCAAACTGTCCTTCACTGTGCACATTATTTACCTTCAAGGTCGTGCATAGGAAAATGCGATTCAATCCCGGACTATTCCATTTCTCCTCAATCACAATCTAGTGCTTATAGTTTCGGTCAATTAACTGAATTGCTTGTTCAAATGCAAATGAAGGCAAAATGGAAATGACAACGTTGTGGAAGGTTCAGCCAGCAACAATTCCACTTGTTGCTTCTGACACGCAATCCTGCTGCAGGTCCATCCAAAGGCGAAGGGTCGATATCAAATCTGTGCAATACATAATTTTTCAATTAAAATTATTCCCAATGCAAAAGATGCATTTGTCAACCTTGTTCGCTCAGCATGTTAGCGCAACGTCAACGCAAGGACTTCTGTACAAAACGTAATCTTTTACGTAGACAACAATAATTTCTTTTAGTGTTTTACACAATATTCCAAAGTACGACATTGTACAATTTAAATTATTTATAGAACAACATTGTCGCCATCGAGGAGGGTTGTACACATCAGAGCCAGTTTCAAGTTACGTCGTTGTTCTACAACTGAACGTGTATAAAGTCGTGCCCGTTTTACTGTAGCAGCAGGAAGAGACCGTGGTGTGCATTTGAAATAACGAAGCCAACTCTTAACCTAAAACTATTCATTTCGATTGTGATAATCGCCTCGTTGTCGTGGGCATTGTCGTTGTCGTTGTCGTTGTCGTTGGATACTCGTACAGCATCAACCTTTAGTCATTATTTACCGCCCAACGAGGGTGCGAGGCTCTAGCCCATCGATCTAAATGGCTTTTGACTCTAATGGATTTATGAATAAAACATTGAAAATTGAAGTAAATGATTTTTATGTTCATTGCTTTAAATAGATTTTGCTTCGTTTTAGATACACACATATACTTAAAGCGGAGTACTGTGTCCCTCCTCTAATGGCTGAGTATTTATCGTTTTTTTTGCCATTTGCCATTTGCGATATTTTGTAGTGAAAAACGCTTGGCAGCATTCAGATAGCATTAATTTCAGAGTAATTGAATTTGATTTTATGCTTTCGAACCCACACACACACAGGCATACACGCCTACAAGTCACCCAATAATTCCTTTAAACTGAATCTAACTTGAAAGTTCTGTGAAGTAGACCCTATTTCTTGGTAGAACTTTGTTGTTCTTACAGGAAAAAAGTTAACAGATTTTAATGAGGGAATTTAAGGGAAATCTGCATGTCATTTTTATGCAGACTAATTTGACTGGAAAAAAACAAACTTGTAAAGGTCAAAGGAGAACCTTGTCTCGGTGGGCGATTCTCATGAGACGCATTCTGCGCTGATGCCGAGACTGAATCTGTACAATAAAAAAGGGCATTCGGGTGGAATTTAATTAGAATTAGCTGTCATAGCTGGATGATAAATTGTTTTCTTGGTTTCGAATTTGAATTCAGGGATACATTTGCTTCCGTTGTTGATGGTGAAAAAGTGACTTCTCATCTTTGGGATGCCACTGTAGAGTTACACAGCGTGGTTGGAGATAAATTGCTATGTTTTTCCTGTTTTTGTTTTTACTTAGGGGCTTATTTGGTTTGGATTTATTTGGATTTTTTGTCGACAAACCCTGGGGAATAATACTTTGTCTTTGAAAAATTAGAAACACGCCCACTATACAGAGAACTGGAATATATGAAGCTTTGGATGTACATAGTTGATTATTTCTTGTGTATAATCAAATCTTTAATATACTATAAAAAAAAGTGCAAGTGCCATTTTGACACCAAAATGTTGACAGTTAATTGCCACTGTACTTTTTGTGAAACCGTTCTAGGTTGCGATGACAATGAATGACATTGTGTCAGGTTAAGCTCGTTTTCCGTGGATTAAAAATGTCTTAAAATACCATAACCCACAGAAGTTGTCATTTATACCCAAAAAGATGATCTTAAAATATGAGAGAACGCAAAGAGGTAGTGGAAACATAGGTAACGTGGGACTTTAATCCATTAAGGTTTCCCACAACATTCCGACAATCTGGACGAATTTTTGTGCATATTCTCATTTAATAAAAAAATGTCACTTGTTCCATATAAGAATTTAAGTATTTTAAACAATGTATCTTGGGACATGGAAATCTTAAAATAAATGATTTGCGGTAAAAAAAAAATCATATCCACCAGGAGAATGACTTGTTCCTGAGTTCAACCACGTGATACATGCGTACATGTAAGAAGTTTTAACAAATATTGCATGCCTCGTAAAACGAGAATAAGCAAGAGCCTACATCGATACGAAGGTATCTCAAATGAACCATTGCCAAAAACAAACGTCAACAAAATGTGGTACCTCAATACCGCACTTTAACCAACTACCGCCGACGAGATATTTTTGAGACGATGAGGAGTGCGTTGGAAAATTCGAGCAGCTAGGAAAGCGTAGGAAGC
This sequence comes from Orthonevra nobilis, assembly GCA_963555765.1. NCBI lineage: Eukaryota > Metazoa > Arthropoda > Insecta > Diptera > Syrphidae > Orthonevra > Orthonevra nobilis. The sequence continues at coordinate 74,552,329 of OY743225.1, forward strand.
AAGACGAGGAGAAGAAAACAAAAATACAACCTACCAGTTCCGAAGAGTCCTGGAACAGAAAAATAACTCACTAAAGTCTTCGTCCACGTAGATTTCGTTTTTGTTGAATAGTTGTAGAACACAAAAAAGTCTAATCGAGGCCCGCTTACACAAAACCGTACTTTTTGTGCGAACAATATTCATCTACATACAATTTCCTCCACAATAGGCAAAATTTATTTAATTATTATCAAAGATTTCAAAAATTGTTTGACCCAATATTTACAATGGGACCTTCAGAATAAAAGTACACAAGACAAGTCGAAATATTGGTTGGTTCGTGGAAAATTAAGGAGTAGGAAAAGAGCGAGTTTCCCGGAGGAATCCTAAGAGGATTATTATATGCGAATTTCATGTTAGAAATAATAACCTTAAAATTTCAGTGTCATATTAAAACTTTATTCGAATTTTGAAATCGGAAACTTAGAAACTATTACCCTTCATAAAATTGTCCCTTAATTTTAACATATTTAGATGGGTCGTAGTGGACTTGTAGGCAGATTGTTTTTAGTTCTAAAGCTTTTCTTTATAGAGCGCTTAAATGGCTATTACCACTAAAGCATCGTTCTTAAAAACGCTATTACTCGACCGTTTTTAAATTATATAAATGGACGCCACGACAGGTCCATTTATTTAAACGGCTTTAATAAAAATATTGGGATGAGATATTTCGAAGATTAACTCATAATAACAAACTTACATATATGACCTCTTTATCAGTATAGATGGTTTCGAAAAAAAGGCTAAATAGGCAGCCGGTCTCTACGTTATTGTGAGAGAAATCTTGTTGCCGATTCACAGGGGATTGTCGATGTATTGAAAAAGCATTTCCGACATTTGCTAAATGATAATGATCGAGAGAAGAAGTTTTCCAAGGACCAAAGATAAACAGCTCTAAATGTGAAACAATACTGCTGGACAGGGTTATTCAGACTTGCGACCCAAATCGAAAAATATGGTTACTAAGACTCCGAATGGGCTTCACATCGAGTCGAACACTTGGATGATCATTTGGAAAAAAACTTATATTATAACGAACACATTTAAATCGCTCAAAAGGTTTTTCTAATTCAACTATCTATGATCATTTGCTACCAAGACTTTGGGCGTCCAATTTTGACAATTCTGTATTTGAGAAATACAGAATTTTCGAGCGGACTTCCGACTTTCGGTATAACGTCTCTATCAAAAGAATATTGGATGCTTCCGGTGTGTCCAGAATTGACATTGTTATTCTGTAACTTCTGAGGAATCATTTCGCTCATTAAGCGAATGTTACTGAGAATGCACTCGATCCGGATTGTTATATCCTTACCGCAGGTATTTAAGGTATTCATTGGAAAGTGAACGTATACTCCTGTATCATTTTATACCACAGAAAAAAGAATCCTCTAAGTGCCTACACATTCAAAGGATGAAATCTTAATGTGAAGAAACTGCATGAGCGTACCTTACACCACGAAAGGTACTGGTGGCTAGATTTGGGAAAAACTGACACTTAGACTAGGTTAAGTTAAATTTTTTTTTTTTTTTTCGTTATTTCTGCCTTAGGTTGTACATATTAAAAAAATTAAAAAAAATTAAAATAGAGCTTTTTTGACCCCAATTTCATAATATTTCAATTATGAAACATGTACGGTTACACGAAAATATTTATGCAATTCCAAATTAAATTGTTAGATAAGTAATGAGAGCCAACAAACGTTCGGCCATTTACAATACACCAAAAATATAGTGTATAAGGGTTTATCTTGTTACTTGGTAAAAAAAAATGTTCTTTTGTAACATAAATAGTGGAAATTCAGTTTCGCGCACTAAGCCTCTTTTCGGATGTCCTTCTGGTTATCTCTAAGAAAAAATTTGATTCGCTTCTCTAGCAGATCAGGTCAACTCATTCACTCCCGACACTCATGAACTGTACCTGAATGCCAGTTCTTTGTCAACTCTACTCGCTTATGGAACACTTTGTCGCGACGCATTAGATGGACAGGAAACACAGCATTGTCCTTTTTTCAAACTACTTGAACTGTTTCTTAAAATGTAAATTATTTGTGTTTTCATTTTAAAGAATTTAGATTTCAACTCCCTTATCTTTAGTTTTTGTTTCTTCTAATGGAAAATCAATTTGTGTATCTTAATTTTAGTAGCTTCCCTATATTGATATATAGTACCTTACTGAACTTGTCACTAGTTTACAGGATATTATATCTTAAAGTTTATAAGTATTTCGAATGAATAAATGAAATGATAGTGAAAAATGAAAAATTAACAAGAAATTACATAAAAAAGCTTGCTTCAAGATGGAAGCAATATCTTCTTTTCTGCCTTGCTGTTGGGATACGCAGACGATATTCATATCATCGATCATTGAAACTTCCACGACGAATTCGTTTACTCCTCAAACAAAGAAGGATACTTCAATAAATGTAAATGCTTTTAATAAGAAATGGATCTGTCGAACAAAAATAAGGAGAAAACACAATTATTGACAGGCACAATATTGACGTGTTAAAGGAAAAATTTCAACTCCATAAGAGACACCTTGGTGGAGATTCGACGAAGACTCATAGTCTCCAAGCAACTTGAATCGAAACAACAATCTCGAAAGACCAAAATCATGGTGTTAACGCTCTTCTTGTAAGTTCGTCTCTAAGAAGCCGAATTTTGGACAATAAGTCAGGTAACAGAGAGACATACTGTTCTACCTGCGAGACGAGGGAAAAGAATAGGTCGGTAGGCAAAACTTGGGAGGTCAGATCTCATCCCATGGTTTGCATGCGTCCGTTAAGCCGAATCCCTTAGTTCTGCCAAAACGAGACTTCTAATGGACGTCCTAGTATGAACGGCTTGGTAACGCTGGCGTGTATATTTGATTGGTGCTGACGAATGGTTCAGGACAACGGGTGTTTATTCGTTGTCGGACAATCCTTGAACCTCTGGATAATCCTAAAATACGGACTGGTTGGATGTCGATACCGACATTGGGCAGTTGTTGGTACTCGCAGATGATGGATATGTCTGTCGGCGAAGAAAGAGTTCTAATGGAGCGTGTAAAAACGTGTTAAAATAAATTCGTTTATAAATTGATATTTCGGGAATATATTGCACTAGCAGTCACCTACGACTTCGTCCGCTTAGATATTTATACGTAGGATTAAAAAACATCTATCCGCCACCCGCTGACAGCAAAGCGGCAGTACGAAAGCCGCAAGTTGTTCAAGTTCCTCGTCCGTATGGAGTCTGTGAGAGGTCCATTTGAAGGACAGATACGGCTTAACGGACGCATATTCCACGGACGTATCACGGGCTAATTACTTACCTTATCATATCTAATGCGTTTATTTTTTTCTATTAACTTATTTTCTTTTTTGAGTTGTGTTTATAAACGGCCGCTGTACATCGGTGCGTATAAAAATTAAATATTTTTACTCGTGCTTCGTCGTTTTACCCCATTTGTTGTGATCATCGTTGGCTCTTTCGTGTGTCTTTTTTTTCTACTTTCTGGAACCTTCGTTTGTGGATAATGTAATTCATATCCCACTTATATGTTGTCAAAACATAAATCTTTATTATAAAGAGAAAAAATTAAAAGTTGATTTCTGTGGAACTATGGAAAAGTACAGAACATTATTTAAAGGAAGAAAAATATTTGATCCTTGATGCTCCTTCGACGACAGCTCAACACCGACTGACTTCTTCCTTTTCGGTTGACGTTGACACAATTTGGACGTGGTTGATCCGTATAAACGGCCATAGGATTCTTTTCTTTAATTTAGCAGCTGTATGGCCGGGCATAGGATTCTTTTCTTTAATTTAGCAGCTGTATGGCCGGGCATACAGCCATGCAAAGTTGAGCAGTCATAGTTATGTTTTCTCAAGCCATCGTATGCCCGTCAAACTGCCGCGCAAGAGTTTTTCGGCCGCTGTAATGACATCATTTATTTTTTTTACTCGGGTTGTCCAAGCATTATTGTGAAAAAGGGAAATTGATTTGGTACGAATTAAATATTTTGTATTTAATTAACCCTTTACGGATTGAAACTCATTAAATTTATATTTTTCATTCATAGTTTTAGAATTTGTGCACAAACCTTAACGTGTAGAGACTTATGTTAGCGCGGATTTTTTTTTTAAATCATGCTAAATTCAACAATTTTCACAAAAAACGTATCGTATCGTCACAAAACGGCCTATTATTTAAATAGGGTAAGATATTGTTACGAACAAGGAAAAACACATAAAAAAAATTAGAAACACAAGACCAGAAGATACGCAAGCACATATATCTTTTCATTTAATTATTAGCTTTAACACATTTCACAAATCGGAAATCAACAATTTATTAAGCACTACACGTCAAAATAAAACTTTATTCCTGCCCCACCAAAATAGGCTGCAACCTGGAGTCCAGCGGAGTCTTCATCGGTCCTGAAAAAAAAAAATAAAAACAAGTTAGACGACACCGAATAAAGGGGAAGCCAATCAAATACGCTGACCACAATACCGCTAGTCGGCAGAAAATGCAGCACCGCCACCCGTCGAGCGAAGGGTGGTCTGGTTCCGACCAGAGATCAGCTGGCAGATATCAGTTGTCAGGGCTAACGCTGGAAGACCGGCTGACAAAACTTGGGAGCCAACGGTAACGAGGTATGAACAGCGATATAAAAAAAAACAGAACAGCGAACGAATGGATTAACTCCATTTGTTTTTTTTTTATTAAATTGAGCAACGTGAGATCAATCGGCTGGTCGTGTTCGATCCCGAGATGTACCTAACTGACGACTTTTCCGGGACGTATGGCACTTGAAAATTCGTGAAATTTCCCGAAAAAGTCGAAAATGACGACGAAAATTCTCAAATATAAATATAGGAGATTAACTTTCCGCAAAAATAAAAATTCATTTTAGCGGAATGTCCAATCTTTCAACGTGCCTGACAGCGGAGACTGGAAACCTCTTGGAAATCGACCGGGTTCTATAAAACGAGCCGCTGCAGTAATATCGGGGTCGGTTCTGATCTTAAAGAATCTGGCTGAGGAATAAAACAGTCAATTTTCAAATAACTTCAAATAACTTTAATTCAAATAAAGAAAAAGAAAATAAAAAAAGTTTTAAACCCTCTCGGGAACCAATTTTTTAATTATGTTTTTTTTCATTGCCTAGCCGAGGATTTTTTTTTTGGTATCTCCTTAGGAAGTCTTCAGCAAGGCGGGGGGTTCCAATTACTCACTATGAAAAGCCGAAAACGTACAAAAAAAAACAGTCTTAATCGACCCAAACAAAACAGATAATGGGAAAATTGTTGAAAGAAACTTAGGCAAACAATTATAAATTCTCTTTTTTACCTGCTTAAAATGTATGGGCTTTTTGGCAAGTTTGTCATTGATTTTTGTATTATTGTTTTGTTCATAAGAAAAAAATTACAAAATCTTAGGTTTATTACACATTTTTGGAAGAAAATTTACCTCAGAATCGAAAATTAGCACGGGAAAAATTGGAACACACTTGAAAAACTAATTTCTGAGCAACCTTTTTAAATGCAATTACAAGGGTTAGTATTTCTTCTAAAAACAAAAGCCCTTAACAAAGTTTTTAATTATTAGTATTAAAAGAGAAATAATCGTTAATATGGGTCAACGTATACCAAAGTAAGCGTTTTCTTAAATCATCGATAAGTGATAAGTATAACAATCGATTTTTTTCTAAGAATTTGTCAAAAAATAACCCCTTTTATTGTTCTTGGCTAATTATGGGACATCCTGTATAAGCTTCAGCAGGCTTTTTAGCATACTAGAATCCTTTATATTTATGATTACTCTTTATTTAAGGAGTTCCTCAAGGAAGTGTCCTTGGTCCAGTAATTGTACTTATTTTAAACGTTAGATATCTATTGCTCTTTGCAAGACACCTAAACAACCAAGTTTGTTGACGATACGGCCGATTTCGCTACGGATAGCACTCAAGTTTAGTCAACAACTAAAAAGATGCTAAGATGAACAAGGAGGAATGGACAAAGACTAGAAGAATCGTGTAGATTGTTGCCCAGAAAATTGTACCGGTTAATTGGATATGGTTCTAGGTTGGATATTTCAAACAAACTATTTTCATACCTAAAAGTATTTAAGTGTTAAGGCCTACTGCTTTTGGGTTGTACGAGAACAACAAACTTGCAAGTAATAAAATGTTCGGAAAATTTAGTTCTACGGAGTTTTTTTTAAAGACCAGATTAATTTTTTTGGGCAAAGTTAGTCATCGAGATTTCGATACTGCTGCCGTTGTAGATGGTAAGCTTAGGATCCATCTTCATGGCCATTGCGATAATCCTATTCTCTAATTATTGACATGACGTCAAAAGTAACACATTAAAACAATCGAAATTCTATTTAAATTCGTGCCTCTTAAGTTACTCTTTAACCATACCAAAACTCGCATAAAAAAACAACACATGAACCCTTACTGTCAACCTCTATCAATGTTTCCAGGCAAACAATGTTTCCCCCAAAATTGAGCATGACCCTAATCATTGAAGATTCGAAATTTTTAATTGTTTCCAAAATGAAATCAAGACAAAATTTCAGTTCGTCTTTATAGTTTAACGAAAATCAGCAGGCCTGAGAACTCATGCTTCATTTTAACTTTCTGACATGAGTAATTCCCATGTTCACAGGACTAGCAAGACGAATTCCTTTCCAGAAACCTATTATCAAAATTTACGATTCGAAATTGTAAACTTTACGTTATAAGTTTAACATGTCCGATGTCCGACGTTACGTGTTCCTTAATCGAAAAGTTTTCCTACGCCTCCTTTCTTTCCCTGACCCAAAACAATCATTTTGTGCCAATTCAATTTGCAAGTTAATCTTTTATAAACTTTCTTCATCCGTTGGCAGTTTTGTGTATCTTTCAGATCCCCAAGGTCAGAATACATGAACCTTAACACAACCTCACCAACAGGAGTTTCTATGAATTCATTCATGCCATAAACGACAAACATCGATATTTATAGTCTTCTATGCAATCTCTATCTTAGTCAATACCCCGAAAGAAAGTAATCCCAATACTATCATTAAACCTTCATGGCACCCGATAGCTCAAAATATCTATACCCCAGAAATTGGGCCAATCTCCAAGACCCAGCAAAGTATCAATTATCAAGTATCTTTCTAACGAATTTAAAGTATCGATTTATTTTTATTCAACCAAAACCCTCCCTTGTCAATCCTCTGTCGGCCTTTGTCGTCGAAAAGGAGAATCGAAAAATCGGAAAATCATTTTACCTTGGTCGCAGGAAAATGAAAACCTACAGCCAAGCTACCTATTGATTGTCGGTCTCCCTTTGTTTGTTATCTAAAGAGAATCCACTTAAATATCTTAATGCGTACGATATCTCTGGCTCCAAACTCCGACCCACCCCCTTGATGGTATTCGAATAAATTTTCTATCTCTTGTGTGAGCCAAAAGTCAAACCAGGTCAATAACAAAAGTGCGATTACATTTTTCACCTTTTTTTTCCATTCCGGCACCCTTTTTTTTCTTTTGGGAAGGTCGGAACGGTCGCTTCCTTCAAACAGCAAACAGTGCCATAGTAGAACTACACCACCAGGTTAATAAATGATTACGAAAGGAAACTCCAATTCGAGTCAAAGAAAGCTTAAAAGGATATTTATTGGCATAATTTAGACTCGCCGTGAAAGGAGAATCGAGCAACGAACACGTTATTCGGAGGATTGATTGAAAAATATTGAAGGAACACTTAACTTAAGCGACAGGATATATCTTTTTAGTCAACCGAACAGTTCAAGGAAGTTTCTATTCGCTTGAAAAATACTAGAGCAGTTTTGTTGCCAAAATGAAACCCTAATTACTATAATAATATAGTCACGGGTCGCAGTGGAAGGCTTTGATTTGTCCAAGGATACAAGTTACCAGAAACTAAATTATGTGTTTTTTTTTTCGAATCTGAGTTTTGAGTGACAGAATGTTTCGAAAATACAGCCAGCCAGGAATGGATGCGAATCATGTGAACCCATCCGGCACGTGGATTTGCCAGCGACTGAGGAAAGGATATTTTTCCAACCCTTGATATACCCGAATATTGAATAATGAATCCTGAGCAACCAGTTGGCGGGATTTGTGTTCATTCGAAATGCATCTGATAATCAATCGCAGCGCATGCGCCTCAAGAGCTTTATTCATTCATTAAAGTTCACGAATGCTCCTTCTTCTATCATAGCTTACATTCCACAGTGAAGGGGAAGCATAGCTTAAAACATCGAAAAAATATCCCTCTCGTTTCCGAGCTTCAATGGCAAACTTTTTGGACAGCTTTTGCTTTCCCCTGGTTTGTCATCGGTTGGAGCTTTGACTCTTTCAGTTGGTCCTTTTTGGTTTTGACTTTGATTTCCCTTTTTTGTGCTTTTCAAACTTTATCCTGCAAAAAGTTATGCAATACGAAAAGTGTAAGGCATTCACCACCCCCATATGTTCCTTGGATTTATCTTGTTGAATGTAGCAAGTTAAGAAGATAGACAAGTGACCCGATAAGAACTAAATGTGGCTGCAAATGCAAATGCTCGGATAAGGAGATTGAAGTTCTGCGACTTAAAGCTACAGCTGTGCTACGTGCACTTAGGATGTTTATCTTTAAGTCTTAGCTCCAGAAATGCAGCGAACGATGTAAAGTTTCTTTCTGACGACGATGACGTTCACCATGGTTCGGATTACATCTGGTCGATGAAATCCTTCGTTGCCATTTCGACAATGTTCGTGGGAGTCTCAACATATGGCTATGAAATGGCTGCAAATAAAGATTTACGAAGGCAATACCGTCCGCCTTCAGGAATTGTGATGTACAACAAGACAATATGACCTCATAAGCCAGTGTGAGGAGTCAAAGTGAACATCTACATAGTTAGGAATGGGTCGGTGTCACGCATGTTTGCCCATCGGTTGAAATAGTTTTCTTTATTTGTATCACGAAAGGAATTCGTAGTGGCAAATGGGAATGGATATAAGGAATGCTTTTACTTTTAGGCCAAGGCAATAGAATTATAGACACGGGCCAACGAAATGTGCATGCGTCTTTTTATGTCTTGCCGTTTGCTTTTCTTCTGCCTTTGATATTGAATTTATTTATGTGAAGTGTTTCCTTGACATTTATATATATATTTTAATACTTTAAGTCCCAGTGCACAACTAAGGGTGTATTTGTAAGTGGAACCGTGCATCAAAGGACGCCCTCTTTCTCTGACAGAAAGCGTAACATTTTAGTTTTTACTTAAGAGAACTTTTAAAGTGCACCGAACTCGGTAATAATTCTCAAGGAAGAGATAAAAAGCACTTATCAGATTGATTATCAAAGGAAAGTTTACTTATCCATGAAACTTGTGTAACCCGCTTTCACATTTTTATTTAAAGATAGAACTTAAAGCCATGATTTTATAGAAAAAGAAATAAGGAATTCAATTTGTAAAAAAATGTAATACCTAAACAAATTCGGGAAAAGTTACCGAATTTAAGGAATTATATGTTAAGAAAATTTTAAGAAATAAATCAACTTAACAGTGAAAAACAACAAATATATAAAAAATAATAATTATATAATGACATTCGAAGATTGATGGCTACAAACAATATTGTTCTCACTGAAGGAGAGATCAAGGATATTCAGATAAGTCGAAACCGAAATATGTTATATAATATTGAAAAAATGATGCACGAGATAAGGAACGGTGCACGAGATAATGGTCTGAAGTTTATTGGGTTTTGTTTATTTCTGCGATCGCAATAATTGAAAATAAATAAATAAATAAAGGAGATCGGAACTGTAGGCACCACAATTAGGTTTGCCTCAAAGCGATTTTTCGGTTGAACTCTATTATTCTATTCCCCCCGTTTGATGAGAAGGTGCATTTTTCTGCCAAATTGACTTAAAACGCATAAAAGTATTATGGTAAATCAACGAAAGCGCATACGAAAATATAATCAAACTTTTTCTGCAATCAACATCTAATAAATTGATTTTCAATTCCAAACTTTGCAGAACCCAAACAAAAAAAACAACTTTTACAAATTTTGACAACAAGTTTTTGAGTTTTGACTGAAAATCAGAGAATTGTAATTTTTGAAAAAAATGCACTTTATAATGCAAAATGTTGCAAAAATTCTTTTAAAAACAACAAATTAATTGTTTTTTGTTTTCTAAAAATTTACTTTGAAGTTATATATTTCAAAAATAATTTACAAAAAAATGTTGATTCAAATATTACACTATCGTTTAATATTCGTTGATTTATAAATATTTTTTTATTATTTTAAATAAATTTTTCAGAAAATTGCCCATCCCGCCTTAACGGGGAAAATAGACTCAACCCAATTTTATCACTGTAGGCTTTTGTCTTATGTCAAAACAAAAACTCATTAACTTTGACTTCTGTGTGTTGGTTATAAAAGAAGAATAGAAAAACCCGTTTGCGGAAGCATTCATATACAACTTCGTCAAAAGAAATCGAATACAAGGAAAATCAACAGGCATTCCTCTTGACATTGGAAAGGCATTCGATTCCGGTTGGCATAATGGTCTTTTATATAAAATGATAAGTCTTTATTTTAATCTGTATCTATCTTTAATAGTTCAAAGTTTTTGTCTGGTCGTTGATTTTAAGTCTTTGTGCGGTATCTAGTCTTATTTATTTCAAGCTGGGAGTTCCTCAAGGCTCTGTTTTAGGGCCTCGTTTAAACAATCTATTCACATCTGACTTTACGAGTCTGAGTGAGCGTGTGGCGGCTTTTTCTGCAGATGATATCGTTTTATTTTCATCTCATAAGTTTCCTCAAAACGTTGACACAAATTTAAAGGAAGCGATGAAAATTATCGAAAGAAACTACAATAAATGGAAATTGAAACTAAACGGTATTAAAACGCAAGCCATCTTTTTTACCAGAAAAATAAATCCTTGCCTCCTCCCGAACAGCAGTATACAAATCTGTGGAGCCGCAGTAGTGTAGAGCAACTGTGTGATTTATTAAATAATTAATCTTGACACAAAACTGACCTTTAGTGAACATATCTCTAAGGCCCTTCACAAAGTAAAAGTAGCAACGAAAAAGTTATACCCATTTGTTAACAGGAAATCTGCGCTAACATATGAAAACAAAATGATATTATATAAAGTCATTTTCAAATCGATACTTCTTTATGGTTGCCAAGGATGGGGTAGGAGTGCACAGTGTCACATCAAAAAATTACAAGTGTCACAAAACAAATTACTTAAAATGATGCTTAAAATTCGCAGGCATCATTCCCCGTTAAGCTTGCATAAAAGAGCGAATATCGAAATGATATCTGTAAGAACACAAAAACCTACAGAAAGATTCATTAATAAATATGCTTTTGTTGAAAATACTCTTATATCGAATTTATTGTTTTTTGTTTTTTCTTTTTTTTTTATTTAATTATTTTTATATAATATATAATAGGACTACCGGTTGAAAATGTCGTTTATCGTCTCTTGCGACCGTTTCCGGCCGTTTTTCCTTCAGTGCTCGGCTCAAACGCATCAATTGTCGTCGGTAGACCACGCCTGTGAATGTTTCATTCGCTTTAAGCAGCTCATAATACACAACACCCTTCTGGTCCCACCAAATGCACAGCATAACCTTCAGGCCATGAATATTCTGAACGGCCGTCTGTGTTGAGGCATGTCCGGGGTATCCATACGTTGCCCGACGTTTTGGATTATCGTAATGTACCCATTTTTCATCACCATTGACGATTCTATGCAAAAGAGACTTCTTTTTGTGGCGTTCAAGCAGCTTTTCGGACATGCAAAATCGGAGTTCGACGTCTCGTGGCTTTAATTAATACGGCACCAAAAGTCCTACCTTTCGGATCATTCCCATCGCTTTCAAACGATCGGAAATGGTTTGCTGAGCGACGCAAGTGATTTTGCAAGTTCTTCTTGCGTTTGTGACGGATCTTGTTCGAACAATGCCTCCGATTCATAGTCTTCAAACTTTTTAACCTGGCCGGGGCGTTCTTTGGCCTCGGTGTCGATATCACCATCTTCGAACCGCTTAAACCACCGCTGACACATTCTAACGTCTACAGTATAGCCCATGTAAGCTTCGGTAAGCAATTGATGCGCTTCGGTTGCTTTTTTCTTTCAATGAAAGAAACATATTAAAACTTCCCGCAAATGTTGTTTTGATGGCACGAATGTAGTCATTTTACGGCTTTACAAAAACTTGTGTGTTTTCAATAATGACCAATAACATAGACTGAAATAATTAGACAATGATATGAAGTTTCTGATGTGACAGCTGTCATGGTCAAAATTCACCTCAGAGTAATAGATATGAAGTTGTCTGCAATAACGACATTTTCAACCAGTAGTCCTATGATATTCATTAATTTATTAATTTATTTATACACTTATTTATTTATATGTTTAATTATTTATTTACTTATTTAATTATTTATTAATTTATTCATTTTATTAACTATTTATTTATTAATTTAATCAATGTATTATACTATCGATGACAACAACTGTTTAATATTTTTGTTATCCATATCTTTCCTGCATCTAGTCATTTTATCTATATTATTATATTTTTTTTTTACAACTATTCAATGAAGGTTTTTTTTCGAATTTTCCTTCGTGATATACTCTGTTAATATCAAAATTTAATTTTATCAAAATCAATTAATGTTTCAGTAGCAATATTGCTTAATATCGAATCTCTGTAATGTCAAATGTATGATAACCCCAATATTGTAAATTAGTTTCGAAATAAAGAAGACAGACAATAGCCTTAAGCCCATTCACTGCAATGCCTTGCAAATGGACAATTGCGTTACACGTTGTAAATGGATAATCCAAGACATCTTCAGCCAGATCGGCGATATTCTTGTTTGAACGACCACAACGCAGGTAGACGTTGCACATAATTGAATTTCGCCTAAAACACAATTAAGACAATAGAAATGCGTCAGTGGTAATTTCTTTACGTACTAAAACACTATGAAAATACGGAGAGACTGCTCTATTTCACAAGGTCACGCCGCCCATTTAACTCCTGCGATAAACTCCGCACCACAGAAAAGATACCGGAAAGGAACAAATAGTACTAATTGCAACAGAAAAGTGCATTTACAACAAAACGCAAAAATAATAGAAAGGAGGAACTAACTACACTCGTATATTCTCATCAAGGAACCCTTAATCGCATTTCAGTTGCAGCCTGCAACGGACGACGGGTGGCGGGCATGGTCGCTTTAATGAATGAATTTCTCTTCAGCTCTTTAGCTAACCTAATTAAAATAGGACTAATTATCTTCAGAACCAATTAGATTTGTTTTATCCCTTGCAATGGTGAGTGAAAATGCTGCATGGCCATCGTCCTCATAACTGGTACACTAAGGGATACAAAAAAAAAAGTAGAAGAAAATGTTCCTCAGTTAAACGTTTGCACATTGAATTGTTATCTCACACCACCGAGAATAATGCATTCAATGGATCTGCTGGAGGAAACTCATTTCTTTTATCCAAAGGATGATGAAGGATACCGTATCCACTCGTGGCAAAGGTCAGGGTTCGACGTAGGGATAAAACGATTTTTTTCTTGCTTTTGGTTGAGTCTCAGAGCCTTTGGTATTTTAAGCAAAACCAACAGCTGCTCTCTTCAATAGGATAATAATTACAGAGAAGAAGGATACGAGTATATTAAATGCAATGCTTGCTTATCGACCTAAAGTGAAGGAACTTGAAGCATTGATGTGACGTCACGTCGAGGAAATCATTTTAAACATACTTGTTTTACACAACCGAGGACCTATCAAACGCTCACCCGATGGGCAAAAAAGTTTACCTTGAAAATTTAATTTATGCAGATGAGGTCTATAACACCGACGAAAGAGACACATACGCAGATCATAATAGCACATCCGCCATGTTTCACTGGCGAGAATCCCTTTTTTAAGCAGTCTCGTTGATCCATTAGACATTTGGTCAGCGGTCTTTTTGACAAGATCTCTTGTTTTGAGGCCGTGATAAAAGTTTTTGTACTACTCGACTATGAAGGTCTCCGAAGCCTAAACGCGTTTTTATCATTGTACCTGAGTAAGTAACTTTGCATTCTGGACAGCTGGATCTCTCCAGCTTATTAATTTGGAAGTGTACTATAGTTCTCTTGATTTGATGTGAATTTGGGCCTTGCTCTCCTCTTCCGGCTCTTTTGAGACCATAAGTAAGTACACTGTCGACTAAGTTATACTGGCAGAGGAAGAGTACGCAAGCTACGTTAAGAGTTAAAGAAATGCTTAGTTTCGGTTAAAAAGTACACGAGCCGGAGTTTCTATAAACAAAACTCGACGAACATTTTACAATTATACTTTTTTTTGTAGTTTTGTTTCATTACTTTTTTATCTCTATATGCCTTCATTCTTCGTTTTTTTTCTTCTTTTTCTTAAAAGTCTCTAACTGCCAACTTTGCCCTTGTGGGCTACTCATCGATTGGAGGATGCGACGAAAGAGTTCCTTCCCTGGGCTCTGTCATCCACCAGAATTGTCGGTGCTGGCGTACTCCTTATATGCTATCGCGGTCTGAAACCGCCCTACTGAACCGAAGACTCTCCGCAGAACTGTTGGCGACGTCTCGTTCGTAGCTGAGTCGCTTATCCATAGCTCTTCGGGCAATGTAGAAGATTAGCGGAACCGCTAATCTATTCTGGATCAGACCTAGCGAGTCTAGGTAGAGGAAGGCTTCTGGGGGGACAAAGCCGATAAGGCGCACACTTTCGAGACTCTGGAGTTCTGTATAAGCGTCAGAAAGTCCATTGCCTTTCAAACAACCGAATCTTTTCCATTAAGCTTGCTCCCACCTTGAACCACACGGGGCATCCATAGACTTGTATAGGCCGGATAAGGGCCATGTCGCAGATTATTTTTACCCTAGCATCGAGTTGCTGGTTATAGAACAGTTTTTTTGTTAGGGCAAATGCAACTTTCTCTGGATCTGGCAAGGGCCGCATCTATATTTTTGTTGAAATACAGATGCTGGTCCAGCTAAATTCCAAGATATGAGACTACACTTCGACTCGTCAATGGCTGCCCGTGCGGTCCCATAATTGAGAGCTTTCGCCAATTGTTGATGGTATCCCTAGAGGCCCCAGACAACGGCGGTCTAAACAATATAGTTTCGCATTTCCGTAAGTAAATCTTTAATTTCCAGTCGTCGCAAAATCGCTGGATCTCATCGAAGTCACGCTGCAAGAGATTTCTAATGCCTTCGATCTTCGGACCTGATCTGTATACAATTACTATAAGTCGTCTGCGTACGCTATGGCATGGGGAATGGATCTTACAAGGTCACTGGTGAATATATTGAAGAGGATCGGCGAAATGACAGCGCCCTGTTGCGGACTATTTATTAATTTAAATAACCCGTTAGAAATTACATTGCCATTTTTCACAATGAACTGTCTATTGACTAGCATATTAACAAGCATTTACAACAGTGATTTGCTAATGCCAAAACTACTCACCTTGTAAAAGAGGCCTTCTAATCATTCGATATCGAAAGCTTTTTTCCAAGTTAACCAGGCAGGCGCCAGTGCATTGTTTATTACCTTTGTTCCATTGGATATCAGATCCTAGTGTAGACGCGGCATGTATGCAATCATGCCCCGCCTTGGTAAACCGGAATAATATTTTTGTCCTCAACAAAATAAAGCAGGGCTCTATGTACCACTTCCTCAAAAACCTTACTGATGTTCGGGAGAACACTTATGGACCGGAGATATTCCGGATTGGTGATATCTTTGCCCCGTTTAGAGATGGTTTGCACAACCGCGGTCTTCCAATGTGTTGGATAATATGAGTTATTCAGCGCATTATTAAAGAGGATGGTGTAAATATTTATCGCTTCTGATGGAAGATGTTGAAGCACAATGTTCGATATTCCGTCGATTCCCATTGATTTTTTCTTCTTCAGTGATTCGGGGATGCCTTGGAAATCAGCCTTTGATATAAACAAGGGATTTGTCGTTTCACTGGCGTTGACATTATTTGCCAAGTTATCGTCATTGCACTCGGTAAAACCGGTGTTCTCTGATCGCCATTGTGCCATCTCATATCGAAGATTGAAATTGTGCTAAACTACGCGATTTTCCAGGTCATAATTTGGGCAAATGGTTTCATTTACCTTATACACTTCCTGAAAAATAGCATCTATAGCCTGAACTTTCTTCTGAGGATCTTCGGTCACAAAGAATTCATTGTCACATATTGCGTTTACCGGATCTATGCCCGCTGTCAAAAATATTTGTTCGTTTTCCGTCGTTCGATGAATCTTAAGACACGGAAGATCGTTTAGATTTTTCCTCCGAAATATTTTACTTATTTGCGGAAACATACTCGGGTTGCTGGCTTTTACAGCTCGAATTTTATTGTTCTAATGCAAGTTTATAGATACTCTGTAATTTTCTTTGATTAGCTGTTGGAGGTTTTTAATCAAAGACTTCAGTGACCTTATCTCGGCGTTTTGTGTGTCAGTAAATCGTCTGTACAGGAGTTTGAGTCTTGACAACAGTCTACTTTTCTGTTGGCGCAGTGCGTCGATTGTTGCATTCCGTTACAATTTGGAGTTGTCAGCTTCTTGGTACAGAGGGATCGTACTGTCCATTGTTTGTTTGATTGTCACGTCCATGTGTTTTAGGTACCTGTCAATCTCATCGTTTGACAAATTCCTGTTGGTCGGTGGATAATACAATACTTCTAACAATATTGTAATTATTGTGCCTTATTCTGTGCTTCTGATTTAGCTTAGTTTCATTAACCAAAAGCACATGGGGCTTAGGTCTTTTAGCAACTTAAAGATTGGGTCTCTACGTTCAGTCCTCACCAGTGAATTAACATTCAGCGCAATGATCTTTAAAGGACTTCCCCACAGCATACTCATAACAATTGGAGGCGCGTAAGGTTCGGCAGCACGTGTAGATCCTATCCACCCGAGTCGCTTGCTCTTGTATTTGATTTTGGAGCTGACTAATCTGCCCTTGGATAGAGAGCAAAATAGCCAGCAAGTCAGTCTCAGATGCTTTAGGCACTTGGGCCCGTGTTGCAGCCTTAGATTTTTGATGTATCGTATTTTCCCCTCCTGCCACCATTTGGGCGTAGATCACTTGGGCAGTAACGGCTTGGGACGGGATACGACCGGGATGCCGTTTCATTTCTACTTTCTGCTGGCGAACCTGTTTTAATTTCTTAATTTCCTGTCACTACTCCTCCTTACTTTTTCCAAGTGAACAACCTGGTAATCTAAGGCATTAATGTTCCTTAGACTATCAAATTTGCTTTTTGGTATTAGCTGGACCAGGAAGATCGGTAGTTTTCGCTTCTCCCGTTTGGCCCTTACTGTTACAAAAAGCTTTACCGATACAAAACTGAGATCGTCGGTTTCAATCGCTTCAGCTCTTTTAGGAGTTCCTCTGGATCAGTCGATGGTTCTAGGCCCATTTTGCAATTTTGCCCTCTTCGGGGTAAAGGAAAAGAATTCTGTCGTCGATTCCTTCAAAATCTGTTTAATAATTTTATATTGCTCCAGAGTGGAGCAATGAATTCGCTTAAACTTTTGACATAAAAAGTTCCAATAGTGGCTGACTTACACAGATCAATGGTATCCTTTAGCTCCATCTTGTATGTATTTATTGGGGGTACCTTCGCCTTCACTTTCGTCTGCGACTGTTGTTGTTGTTATTGTTGAAGATGCTTCAGCTGCGACACTTCCTGCTACTGCTGTCTCGGTTGCGTTTGTTGTTGCTACTGTTTTGGATGCAGCCCTTGGACTTTCTGAACTTTCAGGGGTTGTTGTACATGACTCTGCTGTTGTTGTTTTTGTTTCAGCTGCTGATGTTGTTGCTGCAGTTTTCCATACTATTGCTCAATATCTTGCTGAGCGCCTTTAGTTCTTGCAAGCGTTCCTTCTCTCTTCTTGACATTTGTTTAGCTTTAATGGCCAGCATTCTTTTTTCCAGGTCTGTCATATCACTGTAAGGACACTGGATTACTTCGTCCTCATCATCTGTTTCAGACGACATCAGGGTGCCGAATCTGTTGCTGCACACTGAATGGTTTGTTTCCTCACTGTCGGACACGTTTCCTGCTCTTCGTCGCGACTGCGGTGAACACTCCGCTTCCGCTTCGTCGCCTGCCTTTTCGTTATCCGCAACTGGGAGCGCGGACCGCTCACTAGTTTCAATCACCTGATGTTTTATCTTTTTTTGTCAGTTTCTTTTAGTACTAACTTTGAAAGAAGAAAACAAAAAAAAAAACCGCTTGTCCCCGTCAGGGATCGAACTCACTACCTCTTGGGTGTCATTTTACTTTTTTTTCATTTCAAGGCATTTTTATTTAATTAAATCATATTCTTTATGTGCTAGACAAAAACGCTTAAAGCTAGCTTAATTATCTTAACTATATATATACTAACTTACTGGCCCTCTGCGGGCGCTCTAAGCTAAACCTAAAAGCTAAATTTTCAGATTTGTGTTCAGTTAGGGATGCTTTTCATTATCAGGGTAAAAGAAATCGTAATTTGCGATTTCCGAAAAAAAGTGCATTTTGAAACCATGGGCTATAGTCCAGCAGAATTAACCAAAAAAGCCTCGGATTTTATATTTCTGTATTTTCGTTATTAAAAGGTTCTCAGAGCTGAATTTTCAAATTTGTGTACAGTTCGCGATGCTTGTCATTATCAGGTTAATAGAAATCGTAATTTGTGAATTCCGGAAAAAAGTGCATTTTGAAACCATGGGCTATAGTCCAGCAGAATTAACCAAAAAAGCCTCGGATTTTATATTTCTGTATTTTCGTTATTAAAAGGTTCTCAGAGCTGAATTTTCAAATTTGTGTACAGTTCGCGATGCTTGTCATTATCAGGTTAATAGAAATCGTAATTTGTGAATTCCGGAAAAAAGTGCATTTTGAAACCATGGGCTATAGTCCAGCAGAATTAACCAAAAAAGCCTCGGATTTTATATTTCTGTATTTTCGTTATTAAAAGGTTCTCAGAGCTGAATTTTCAAATTTGTGTACAGTTCGCGATGCTTGTCATTATCAGGGTAATAGAAATCGTAATTTGTGAATTCCGGAAAAAAGTGAATTTTGAAACCATGGGCTATAGTCCAGCAGAATTAACCAAAATAGCCTCGGATTTTATATTTCTGTATTTTCGTCATTAAAAGGTTCTCAGAGCTGAATTTTCAAATTTGTGTTCAGTTACGAATGCCTGTGACTGTTAATATCATAGAAATCATAATTTCCGAATTCCAGAAAAAAGTGCATTTTGAAACCATGGGCTATAGTCCAGCAGAATTAACCAAAATAGCCTCGGATTTTATATTTCTGTATTTTCGTCATTAAAAGGTTCTCAGAGCTGAATTTTCAAATTTGTCTTCAGTTACGAATGCCTGTGACTGTCAATATCATAGAAATCATAATTTCCGAATTCCAGAAAAAAGTGCATTTTGAAAACATGGGCTATAGTCCAGCAGAATTAACCAAAAAAGCCTCGGATTTTATATTTCTGTATTTTCGTAAATAAAAGGTTCTCAGAGCTGAATTTTCAAATTTGTGTACAGTTCGCGATGCTTGTCATTATCAGGGTAATAGAAATCGTAATTTGTGAATTCCGGAAAAAAGTGAATTTTGAAACCATGGGCTATAGTCCAGCAGAATTAACCAAAATAGCCTCGGATTTTATATTTCTGTATTTTCGTCATTAAAAGGTTCTCAGAGCTGAATTTTCAAATTTGTGTTCAGTTACGAATGCCTGTGACTGTCTATATCATAGAAATCATAATTTCCGAATTCCAGAAAAAAGTGCATTTTGAAACCATGGGCTATAGTCCAGTAGAATTAACCAAAAAAGCCTCGGATTTTATATTTCTGTATTTTCGTCATTAAAAGGTTCTCAGAGCAGAATTTTCAAATTTGTGTTCAGTTACGAATGCCTGTGACTGTCTATATCATAGAAATCATAATTTCCGAATTCCAGAAAAAAGTGCATTTTGAAACCATGGGCTATAGTCCAGCAGAATTTACCAAAAAAGCCTCGGATTTTATATTTCTGTATTTTTGTCAATAAAAGGTTCTCAGAGCTGAATTTTCAAATTTGTGTTCAGTTACGAATGCCTGTGACTGTCAATATCATAGAAATCATAATTTCCGAATTCCAGAAAAAAGTGCATTTTGAAACCATGGGCTATAGTCCAGTAGAATTAACCAAAAAAGCCTCGGATTTTATATTTCTGTATTTTCGTCATTAAAAGGTTCTCAGAGCAGAATTTTCAAATTTGTGTTCAGTTACGAATGCCTGTGACTGTCAATATCATAGAAATCATAATTTCCGAATTCCAGAAAAAAGTGCATTTTGAAACCATGGGCTATAGTCCAGCAGAATTAACCAAAAAAGCCTCGGATTTTATATTTCTGTATTTTCGTAAATAAAAGGTTCTCAGAGCTGAATTTTCAAATTTGTGTACAGTTCGCGATGCTTGTCATTATCAGGGTAATAGAAATCGTAATTTGTGAATTCCGGAAAAAAGTGCATTTTGAAACCATGGGCTATAGTCCAGCAGAATTAACCAAAATAGCCTCGGATTTTATATTTCTGTATTTTTGTCATTAAAAGGCTCTCAGAGCAGAATTTTCAAATTTGTGTTCAGTTACGAACGCCTGTGACTGTCAATATCATAGAAATCATAATTTCCGAATTCCAGAAAAAAGTGCATTTTGAAACCATGGGCTATAGTCCAGCAGAATTAACCAAAAAAGCCTCGGATTTTATATTTCTGTATTTTCGTAAATAAAAGGTTCTCAGAGCTGAATTTTCAAATTTGTGTACAGTTCGCGATGCTTGTCATTATCAGGGTAATAGAAATCGTAATTTGTGAATTCCGGAAAAAAGTGAATTTTGAAACCATGGGCTATAGTCCAGCAGAATTAACCAAAATAGCCTCGGATTTTATATTTCTGTATTTTCGTCATTAAAAGGTTCTCAGAGCTGAATTTTCAAATTTGTGTTCAGTTACGAATGCCTGTGACTGTCTATATCATAGAAATCATAATTTCCGAATTCCAGAAAAAAGTGCATTTTGAAACCATGGGCTATAGTCCAGCAGAATTTACCAAAAAAGCCTCGGATTTTATATTTCTGTATTTTGTCAATAAAAGGTTCTCAGAGCTGAATTTTCAAATTTGTGTTCAGTTACGAATGCCTGTGACTGTCAATATCATAGAAATCATAATTTCCGAATTCCAGAAAAAAGTGCATTTTGAAACCATGGGCTATAGTCCAGCAGAATTAACCAAAAAAGCCTCGGATTTTATATTTCTGTATTTTCGTAAATAAAAGGTTCTCAGAGCTGAATTTACAAATTTGTGTACAGTTCGCGATGCTTGTCATTATCAGGGTAATAGAAATCGTAATTTGTGAATTCCGGAAAAAAGTGAATTTTGAAACCATGGGCTATAGTCCAGCAGAATTAACCAAAAAAGCCTCGGATTTTATATTTCTGTATTTTCGTCATTAAAAGGTTCTCAGAGCTGAATTTTCAAATTTGTGTACAGTTCGCGATGCTTGTCATTATCAGGGTAATAGAAATCGTAATTTGTGAATTCCGGAAAAAAGTGAATTTTGAAACCATGGGCTATAGTCCAGCAGAATTAACCAAAATAGCCTCGGATTTTATATTTCTGTATTTTCGTCATTAAAATGTTCTCAGAGCTGAATTTTCAAATTTGTGTTCAGTTACGAATGCCTGTGACTGTCAATATCATAGAAATCATAATTTCCGAATTCCAGTTCGCGAATTACAGTTCGCGATGCTTGTCATTATCAGGGTAATAGAAATCGTAATTTGTGAATTCCGGAAAAAAGTGAATTTTGAAACCATGGGCTATAGTCCAGCAGAATTAACCAAAATAGCCTCGGATTTTATATTTCTGTATTTTTGTCAATAAAAGGTTCTCAGAGCTGAATTTTCAAATTTGTGTTCAGTTACGAATGCCTGTGACTGTCAATATCATAGAAATCATAATTTCCGAATTCCAGAAAAAAGTGCATTTTGAAACCATGGGCTATAGTCCAGTAGAATTAACCAAAAAAGCCTCGGATTTTATATTTCTGTATTTTCGTCATTAAAAGGTTCTCAGAGCAGAATTTTCAAATTTGTGTTCAGTTACGAATGCCTGTGACTGTCAATATCATAGAAATCATAATTTCCGAATTCCAGAAAAAAGTGCATTTTGAAACCATGGGCTATAGTCCAGCAGAATTAACCAAAAAAGCCTCGGATTTTATATTTCTGTATTTTCGTAAATAAAAGGTTCTCAGAGCTGAATTTTCAAATTTGTGTACAGTTCGCGATGCTTGTTATTATCAGGGTAATAGAAATCGTAATTTGTGAATTCCGGAAAAAAGTGCATTTTGAAACCATGGGCTATAGTCCAGCAGAATTAACCAAAATAGCCTCGGATTTTATATTTCTGTATTTTTGTCATTAAAAGGCTCTCAGAGCAGAATTTTCAAATTTGTGTTCAGTTACGAACGCCTGTGACTGTCAATATCATAGAAATCATAATTTCCGAATTCCAGAAAAAAGTGCATTTTGAAACCATGGGCTATAGTCCAGCAGAATTAACCAAAAAAGCCTCGGATTTTATATTTCTGTATTTTCGTAAATAAAAGGTTCTCAGAGCTGAATTTTCAAATTTGTGTACAGTTCGCGATGCTTGTCATTATCAGGGTAATAGAAATCGTAATTTGTGAATTCCGGAAAAAAGTGAATTTTGAAACCATGGGCTATAGTCCAGCAGAATTAACCAAAATAGCCTCGGATTTTATATTTCTGTATTTTCGTCATTAAAAGGTTCTCAGAGCTGAATTTTCAAATTTGTGTTCAGTTACGAATGCCTGTGACTGTCTATATCATAGAAATCATAATTTCCGAATTCCAGAAAAAAGTGCATTTTGAAACCATGGGCTATAGTCCAGCAGAATTTACCAAAAAAGCCTCGGATTTTATATTTCTGTATTTTTGTCAATAAAAGGTTCTCAGAGCTGAATTTTCAAATTTGTGTTCAGTTACGAATGCCTGTGACTGTCAATATCATAGAAATCATAATTTCCGAATTCCAGAAAAAAGTGCATTTTGAAACCATGGGCTATAGTCCAGCAGAATTAACCAAAAAAGCCTCGGATTTTATATTTCTGTATTTTCGTAAATAAAAGGTTCTCAGAGCTGAATTTACAAATTTGTGTACAGTTCGCGATGCTTGTCATTATCAGGGTAATAGAAATCGTAATTTGTGAATTCCGGAAAAAAGTGAATTTTGAAACCATGGGCTATAGTCCAGCAGAATTAACCAAAAAAGCCTCGGATTTTATATTTCTGTATTTTCGTCATTAAAAGGTTCTCAGAGCTGAATTTTCAAATTTGTGTACAGTTCGCGATGCTTGTCATTATCAGGGTAATAGAAATCGTAATTTGTGAATTCCGGAAAAAAGTGAATTTTGAAACCATGGGCTATAGTCCAGCAGAATTAACCAAAATAGCCTCGGATTTTATATTTCTGTATTTTCGTCATTAAAATGTTCTCAGAGCTGAATTTTCAAATTTGTGTTCAGTTACGAATGCCTGTGACTGTCAATATCATAGAAATCATAATTTCCGAATTCCAGTTCGCGAATTACAGTTCGCGATGCTTGTCATTATCAGGGTAATAGAAATCGTAATTTGTGAATTCCGGAAAAAAGTGAATTTTGAAACCATGGGCTATAGTCCAGCAGAATTAACCAAAATAACCTCGGATTTCATATTTCTGTATTTTCTTTATTAAAAGGTTCTCAGAGCTGAATTTTCAAATTTGTGTACAGTTCGCGATGCTTGTCATTATCAGGTTAATAGAAATCGTAATTTGTGAATTCCGGAAAAAAGTGCATTTTGAAACCATGGGCTATAGTCCAGCAGAATTAACCAAAAAAGCCTCGGATTTTATATTTCTGTATTTTCGTTATTAAAAGGTTCTCAGAGCTGAATTTTCAAATTTGTGTACAGTTCGCGATGCTTGTCATTATCAGGGTAATATAAATCGTAATTTGTGAATTCCGGAAAAAAGTGCATTTTGAAACCGTGGGCTATAGTCCAGCAGAATTAACCAAAAAAGCCTCGGATTTTATATATCTGTATTTTTGTCAATAAAAGGTTCTCAGAGCTGAATATTCAAATTTGTGTTCAGTTACGAATGCCTGTGACTGTCAATATAATAGAAATCATAATTTCCGAATTCCAGAAAAAAGTGAATTTTGAAACCATGGGCTATAGTCCAGCAGAATTAACCAAAATAACCTCGGATTTCATATTTCTGTATTTTCTTTATTAAAAGGTTCTCAGAGCTGAATTTTCAAATTTGTGTACAGTTCGCGATGCTTGTCATTATCAGGTTAATAGAAATCGTAATTTGTGAATTCCGGAAAAAAGTGCATTTTGAAACCATGGGCTATAGTCCAGCAGAATTAACCAAAAAAGCCTCGGATTTTATATTTCTGTATTTTCGTTATTAAAAGGTTCTCAGAGCTGAATTTTCAAATTTGTGTACAGTTCGCGATGCTTGTCATTATCAGGGTAATATAAATCGTAATTTGTGAATTCCGGAAAAAAGTGCATTTTGAAACCGTGGGCTATAGTCCAGCAGAATTAACCAAAAAAGCCTCGGATTTTATATATCTGTATTTTTGTCAATAAAAGGTTCTCAGAGCTGAATATTCAAATTTGTGTTCAGTTACGAATGCCTGTGACTGTCAATATCATAGAAATCATAATTTCCGAATTCCAGAAAAAAGTGCAGTTTGAAACCATGGGCTATAGTCCAGCAGAATTAACCAAAATATCCTCGGATTTTATATTTCTGTATTTTCGTCATTAAAAGGTTCTCAGAGCTGAATTTTCAAATTTGTGTACAGTTCGCGATGCTTGTCATTATCAGGGTAATAGAAATCGTAATTTGTGAATTCCGGAAAAAAGTGCATTTTGAAACCATGGGCTATAGTCCAGCAGAATTAACCAAAAAAGCCTCGGATTTTATATTTCTGTATTTTCGTCATTAAAAGGTTCTCAGAGCTGAATTTTCAAATTTGTGTACAGTTCGCGATGCTTGTCATTATCAGGGTAATAGAAATCGTAATTTGCGAATTCCGGAAAAAAGTGCATTTTGAAACCATGGGCTATAGTCCAGCAGAATTAACCAAAAAAGCCTCGGATTTTATATTTCTGTATTTTCGTCATTAAAAGGTTCTCAGAGCTGAATTTTCAAATTTGTGTACAGTTCGCGATGCTTGTCATTATCAGGGTAATAGAAATCGTAATTTGTGAATTCCGGAAAAAAGTGCATTTTGAAACCATGGGCTATAGTCCAGCAGAATTAACCAAAAAAGCCTCGGATTTCATATTTCTGTATTTTTGTCAATACAAGGTTCTCAGAGCTGAATTTTCAATTTTGTGTTCAGTTCGCGATGCTTGTCCTTATCAGGGTAATAGAAATCGTAATTTGTGAATTCCGGAAAAAAGTGCATTTTGAAACCATGGGCTATAGTCCAGCAGAATTAACCAAAAAAGCCTCGGATTTTATATTTCTGTATTTTCGTTATTAAAAGGTTCTCAGAGCTGAATTTTCAAATTTGTGTACAGTTCGCGATGCTTGTCATTATCAGGGTAATAGAAATCGTAATTTGTGAATTCCGGAAAAAAGTGCATTTTGAAACCAAGGGCTATAGTCCAGCAGAATTAACCAAAAAAGCCTCGGATTTTATATTTCTGTATTTTCGTCATTAAAAGGTTCTCAGAGCTGAATTTTCAAATTTGTGTACAGTTCGCGATGCTTGTCATTATCAGGGTAATAGAAATCGTAATTTGTGAATTCCGGAAAAAAGTGCATTTTGAAACCATGGGCTATAGTCCAGCAGAATTAACCAAAAAAGCCTCGGATTTTATATTTCTGTATTTTCGTCATTAAAAGGTTCTCAGAGCTGAATTTTCAAATTTGTGTACAGTTCGCGATGCTTGTCATTATCAGGGTAATAGAAATCGTAATTTGTGAATTCCGGAAAAAAGTGCATTTTGAAACCATGGGCTATAGTCCAGCAGAATTAACCAAAAAAGCCTCGGATTTCATATTTCTGTATTTTTGTCAATACAAGGTTCTCAGAGCTGAATTTTCAAATTTGTGTACAGTTCGCGATGCTTGTCATTATCAGGGTAATATAAATCGTAATTTGTGAATTCCGGAAAAACGTGCATTTTGAAACCGTGGGCTATAGTCCAGCAGAATTAACCAAAAAAAGCCTCGGATTTTATATATCTGTATTTTTGTCAATAAAAGGTTCTCAGAGCTGAATATTCAAATTTGTGTTCAGTTACGAATGCCTGTGACTGTCAATATCATAGAAATCATAATTTCCGAATTCCAGAAAAAAGTGCAGTTTGAAACCATGGGCTATAGTCCAGCAGAATTAACCAAAATATCCTCGGATTTTATATTTCTGTATTTTCGTTATTAAAAGGTTCTTAGAGCTGAATTTTCAAATTTGTGTACAGTTCGCGATGCTTGTCATTATCAGGGTAATAGAAATCGTAATTTGTGAATTCCGGAAAAAAGTGCATTTTGAAACCATGGGCTATAGTCCAGCAGAATTAACCAAAAAAGCCTCGGATTTTATATTTCTGTATTTTCGTTATTAAAAGGTTCTTAGAGCTGAATTTTCAAATTTGTGTACAGTTCGCGATGCTTGTCATTATTAGGTTAATAGAAATCGTAATTTGTGAATTCCGGAAAAAAGTGCATTTTGAAACCGTGGGCTATAGTCCAGCAGAATTAACCAAAAAAGCCTCGGATTTTATATTTCTGTATTTTCGTCATTAAAAGGTTCTCAGAGCTGAATTTTCAAATTTGTGTTCAGTTACGAATGCCTGTGACTGTCAATATCATAGAAATCATAATTTCCGAATTCCAGAAAAAAGTGCATTTTGAAACCATGGGCTATAGTCCAGCAGAATTAACCAAAAAAGCCTCGGATTTCATATTTCTGTATTTTTGTCAATAAAAGGTTCTCAGAGCTGAATTTTCAATTTTGTGTTCAGTTACGAATGCCTGTGACTGTCAATATCATAGAAATCATAATTTCCGAATTCCAGAAAAAAGTGCATTTTGAAACCATGGGCTATAGTCCAGCAGAATTAACCAAAAAAGCCTCGGATTTTATATTTCTGTATTTTCGTCAATAAAAGGTTCTCAGAGCTGAATTTTCAATTTGTGTATAGTTCGCGATGCTTGTCATTATCAGGGTAGTAGAAATCGTAATTTGTGAATTCCGGAAAAAAGTGCATTTTGAAACCATGGGCTATAGTCCAGCAGAATTAACCAAAATAACCTCGGATTTCATATTTCTGTATTTTCGTTATTAAAAGGTTCTCAGAGCTGAATTTTCAAATTTGTGTACAGTTCGCGATGCTTGTCATTATCAGGGTAATAGAAATCGTAATTTGTGAATTCCGGAAAAAAGTGCATTTTGAAACCATGGGCTATAGTCCAGCAGAATTAACCAAAAAAGCCTCGGATTTTATATTTCTGTATTTTCGTTATTAAAAGGTTCTCAGAGCTGAATTTTCAAATTTGTGTACAGTTCGCGATGCTTGTCATTATCAGGGTAATAGAAATCGTAATTTGTGAATTCCGGAAAAAAGTGCATTTTGAAACCATGGGCTATAGTCCAGCAGAATTAACCAAAAAAGCCTCGGATTTTATATTTCTGTATTTTCGTCATTAAAAGGTTCTCAGAGCTGAATTTTCAAATTTGTGTACAGTTCGCGATGCTTGTCATTATCAGGGTAATAGAAATCTTAATTTGTGAATTCCGGAAATAAGTGCATTTTGAAACCATGGGCTATAGTCCAGCAGAATTAACCAAAATAACCTCGGATTTCATATTTCTGTATTTTTGTCAATAAAAGGTTCTCAGAGCTGAATATTCAAATTTGTGTTCAGTTACGAATGCCTGTGACTGTCAATATCATAGAAATCATAATTTCCGAATTCCAGAAAAAAGTGCAGTTTGAAACCATGGGCTATAGTCCAGCAGAATTAACCAAAATATCCTCGGATTTTATATTTCTGTATTTTCGTCATTAAAAGGTTCTCAGAGCTGAATTTTCAAATTTGTGTACAGTTCGCGATGCTTGTCATTATCAGGGTAATAGAAATCGTAATTTGTGAATTCCGGAAAAAAGTGCATTTTGAAACCATGGGCTATAGTCCAGCAGAATTAACCAAAAAAGCCTCGGATTTTATATTTCTGTATTTTCGTTATTAAAAGGTTCTTAGAGCTGAATTTTCAAATTTGTGTACAGTTCGCGATGCTTGTCATTATTAGGTTAATAGAAATCGTAATTTGTGAATTCCGGAAAAAAGTGCATTTTGAAACCGTGGGCTATAGTCCAGCAGAATTAACCAAAAAAGCCTCGGATTTTATATTTCTGTATTTTCGTCATTAAAAGGTTCTCAGAGCTGAATTTTCAAATTTGTGTTCAGTTACGAATGCCTGTGACTGTCAATATCATAGAAATCATAATTTCCGAATTCCAGAAAAAAGTGCATTTTGAAACCATGGGCTATAGTCCAGCAGAATTAACCAAAAAAGCCTCGGATTTCATATTTCTGTATTTTTGTCAATAAAAGGTTCTCAGAGCTGAATTTTCAATTTTGTTGCTTGTCATTATCAGGGTAATAGAAATCTTAATTTGTGAATTCCGGAAATAAGTGCATTTTGAAACCATGGGCTATAGTCCAGCAGAATTAACCAAAATAACCTCGGATTTCATATTTCTGTATTTTCGTTATTAAAAGGTTCTCAGAGCTGAATTTTCAAATTTGTGTACAGTTCGCGATGCTTGTCATTATCAGGTTAATAGAAATCGTAATTTGTGAATTCCGGAAAAAAGTGCATTTTGAAACCATGGGCTATAGTCCAGCAGAATTAACCAAAAAAGCCTCGGATTTTATATTTCTGTATTTTCGTCATTAAAAGGTTCTCAGAGCTGAATTTTCAAATTTGTGTACAGTTCGCGATGCTTGTCATTATCAGGGTAATAGAAATCTTAATTTGTGAATTCCGGAAATAAGTGCATTTTGAAACCATGGGCTATAGTCCAGCAGAATTAACCAAAATAACCTCGGATTTCATATTTCTGTATTTTTGTCAATAAAAGGTTCTCAGAGCTGAATTTTCAATTTTGTGTTCAGTTTGCGATGCTTGTCATTATCAGGGTAATAGAAATCTTAATTTGTGAATTCCGGAAATAAGTGCATTTTGAAACCATGGGCTATAGTCCAGCAGAATTAACCAAAAAAGCCTCGGATTTTATATTTCTGTATTTTCGTCAATAAAAGGTTCTCAGAGCTGAATTTTCAAATTTGTGTACAGTTCGCGATGCTTGTCATTATCAGGGTAGTAGAAATCGTAATTTGTGAATTCCGGAAAAAAGTGCATTTTGAAACCATGGGCTATAGTCCAGCAGAATTAACCAAAATAACCTCGGATTTCATATTTCTGTATTTTCGTTATTAAAAGGTTCTCAGAGCTGAATTTTCAAATTTGTGTACAGTTCGCGATGCTTGTCATTATCAGGGTAATAGAAATCGTAATTTGTGAATTCCGGAAAAAAGTGCATTTTGAAACCATGGGCTATAGTCCAGCAGAATTAACCAAAAAAGCCTCGGATTTTATATATCTGTATTTTTGTCAATAAAAGGTTCTCAGAGCTGAATATTCAAATTTGTGTTCAGTTACGAATGCCTGTGACTGTCAATATCATAGAAATCATAATTTCCGAATTCCAGAAAAAAGTGCAGTTTGAAACCATGGGCTATAGTCCAGCAGAATTAACCAAAAAAGCCTCGGATTTTATATATCTGTATTTTTGTCAATAAAAGGTTCTCAGAGCTGAATATTCAAATTTGTGTTCAGTTACGAATGCCTGTGACTGTCAATATCATAGAAATCATAATTTCCGAATTCCAGAAAAAAGTGCAGTTTGAAACCATGGGCTATAGTCCAGCAGAATTAACCAAAAAAGCCTCGGATTTTATATATCTGTATTTTTGTCAATAAAAGGTTCTCAGAGCTGAATATTCAAATTTGTGTTCAGTTACGAATGCCTGTGACTGTCAATATCATAGAAATCATAATTTCCGAATTCCAGAAAAAAGTGCATTTTGAAACCGTGGGCTATAGTCCAGCAGAATTAACCAAAAAAGCCTCGGATTTTATATTTCTGTATTTTCGTTATTAAAAGGTTCTCAGAGCTGAATTTTCAAATTTGTGTACAGTTCGCGATGCTTGTCATTATCAGGGTAATAGAAATCGTAATTTGTGAATTCCGGAAAAAAGTGCATTTTGAAACCATGGGCTATAGTCCAGCAGAATTAACCAAAAAAGCCTCGGATTTTATATATCTGTATTTTTGTCAATAAAAGGTTCTCAGAGCTGAATATTCAAATTTGTGTTCAGTTACGAATGCCTGTGACTGTCAATATCATAGAAATCATAATTTCCGAATTCCAGAAAAAAGTGCATTTTGAAACCGTGGGCTATAGTCCAGCAGAATTAACCAAAAAAGCCTCGGATTTTATATTTCTGTATTTTCGTTATTAAAAGGTTCTCAGAGCTGAATTTTCAAATTTGTGTACAGTTCGCGATGCTTGTCATTATCAGGGTAATAGAAATCGTAATTTGTGAATTCCGGAAAAAAGTGCATTTTGAAACCATGGGCTATAGTCCAGCAGAATTAACCAAAATATCCTCGGATTTTATATTTCTGTATTTTCGTCATTAAAAGGTTCTCAGAGGTGAATTTTCAAATTTGTGTACAGTTCGCGATGCTTGTCATTATCAGGGTAATAGAAATCGTAATTTGTGAATTCCGGAAAAAAGTGCATTTTGAAACCATGGGCTATAGTCCAGCAGAATTAACCAAAAAAGCCTCGGATTTTATATTTCTGTATTTTCGTTATTAAAAGGTTCTCAGAGCTGCATTTTCAAATTTGTGTACAGTTCGCGATGCTTGTCATTATCAGGGTAATAGAAATCGTAATTTGTGAATTCCGGAAATAAGTGCATTTTGAAACCATGGGCTATAGTCCAGCAGAATTAACCAAAAAAGCCTCGGATTTTATATTTCTGTATTTTCGTCATTAAAAGGTTCTCAGAGCTGAATTTTCAAATTTGTGTACAGTTCGCGATGCTTGTCATTATCAGGGTAATAGAAATCGTAATTTGTGAATTCCGGAAAAAAGTGCATTTTGAAACCATGGGCTATAGTCCAGCAGAATTAACCAAAAAAGCCTCGGATTTTATATTTCTGTATTTTCGTCATTAAAAGGTTCTCAGAGCTGAATTTTCAAATTTGTGTACAGTTCGCGATGCTTGTCATTATCAGGGTAATAGAAATCGTAATTTGTGAATTCCGGAAAAAAGTGCATTTTGAAACCATGGGCTATAGTCCAGCAGAATTAACCAAAAAAGCCTCGGATTTCATATTTCTGTATTTTTGTCAATAAAAGGTTCTCAGAGCTGAATTTTCAAATTTGTGTTCAGTTACGAATGCCTGTGACTGTCAATATCATAGAAATCATAATTTCCGAATTCCAGAAAAAAGTGCATTTTGAAACCATGGGCTATAGTCCAGCAGAATTAACCAAAAAAGCCTCTGATTTTATATTTCTGTATTTTCGTTATTAAAAGGTTCTCAGAGCTAAATTTTCAAATTTGTGTACAGTTCGCGATGCTTGTCATTATCAGGGTAATAGAAATCGTAATTTGTGAATTCCGGAAAAAAGTGCATTTTGAAACCATGGGCTATAGTCCAGCAGAATTAACCAAAAAACCCTTGGATTTTATATTTCTGTATTTTCGTTATTAAAAGGTTCTCAGAGCTGAATTTTCAAATTTGTGTACAGTTCGCGATGCTTGTCATTATCAGGGTAATAGAAATCGTAATTTGTGAATTCCGGAAAAAAGTGCATTTTGAAACCATGGGCTATAGTCCAGCAGAATTAACCAAAAAAGCCTCGGATTTTATATTTCTGTATTTTCGTCATTAAAAGGTTCTCAGAGCTGAATTTTCAAATTTGTGTACAGTTCGCGATGCTTGTCATTATCAGGTTAATAGAAATCGTAATTTGTGAATTCCGGAAAAAAGTGCATTTTGAAACCATGGGCTATAGTCCAGCAGAATTAACCAAAAAAGCCTCGGATTTCATATTTCTGTATTTTTGTCAATAAAAGGTGCTCAGAGCTGAATTTTCAAATTTGTGTTCAGTTACGAATGCCTGTGACTGTCAATATCATAGAAATCATAATTTCCGAATTCCAGAAAAAAGTGCATTTTGAAACCATGGGCTATAGTCTAGCAGAATTAACCAAAAAAGCCTCGGATTTCATATTTCTGTATTTTTGTCAATAAAAGGTTCTCAGAGCTGAATTTTCAATTTTGTTGCTTGTCATTATCAGGGTAATAGAAATCGTAATTTGTGAATTCCGGAAAAAAGTGCATTTTGAAACCATGGGCTATAGTCCAGCAGAATTAACCAAAAAAGCCTCGGATTTTATATTTCTGTATTTTCGTCATTAAAAGGTTCTCAGAGCTGAATTTTCAAATTTGTGTACAGTTCGCGATGCTTGTCATTATCAGGTTAATAGAAATCGTAATTTGTGAATTCCGGAAAAAAGTGCATTTTGAAACCATGGGCTATAGTCCAGCAGAATTAACCAAAAAAGCCTCGGATTTCATATTTCTGTATTTTTGTCAATAAAAGGTTCTCAGAGCTGAATTTTCAAATTTGTGTTCAGTTACGAATGCCTGTGACTGTCAATATCATAAAAATCATAATTTCCGAATTCCAGAAAAAAGTGCATTTTGAAACCATGGGCTATAGTCTAGCAGAATTAACCAAAAAAGCCTCGGATTTCATATTTCTGTATTTTTGTCAATAAAAGGTTCTCAGAGCTGAATTTTCAATTTTGTTGCTTGTCATTATCAGGGTAATAGAAATTTTAATTTGTGAATTCCGGAAATAAGTGCATTTTGAAACCATGGGCTATAGTCCAGCAGAATTAACCAAAAAAGCCTCGGATTTCATATTTCTGTATTTTCGTTATTAAAAGGTTCTCAGAGCTGAATTTTCAAATTTGTGTACAGTTCGCGATGCTTGTCATTATCAGGTTAATAGAAATCGTAATTTGTGAATTCCGGAAAAAAGTGCATTTTGAAACCATGGGCTATAGTCCAGCAGAATTAACCAAAAAAGCCTCGGATTTCATATTTCTGTATTTTTGTCAATAAAAGGTTCTCAGAGCTGAATTTTCAAATTTGTGTTCAGTTACGAATGCCTGTGACTGTCAATATCATAGAAATCATAATTTCCGAATTCCAGAAAAAAGTGCATTTTGAAACCATGGGCTATAGTCCAGCAGAATTAACCAAAAAAGCCTCGGATTTCATATTTCTGTATTTTTGTCAATAAAAGGTTCTCAGAGCTGAATTTTCAATTTTGTGTTCAGTTTGCGATGCTTGTCATTATCAGGGTAATAGAAATCGTAATTTGTGAATTCCGGAAATAATTGCATTTTGAAACCATGGGCTATAGTCCAGCAGAATGAACCAAAAAAGCCTCGGATTTTATATTTCTGTATTTTCGTCATTAAAAGGTTCTCAGAGCTGAATTTTCAAATTTGTGTTCAGTTACGAATGCCTGTGACTGTCAATATCATAGAAATCATAATTTCCGAATTCCACAAAAAAGTGCATTTTGAAACCATGGGCTATAGTCCAGCAGAATTAACCAAAAAAGCCTCGGATTTTATATTTCTGTATTTTCGTCAATAAAAGGTTCTCAGAGCTGAATTTTCAAATTTGTGTACAGTTCGCGATGCTTGTCATTATCAGGGTAATAGAAATCGTAATTTGTGAATTCCGGAAAAAAGTGCATTTTGAAACCATGGGCTATAGTCCAGCAGAATTAACCAAAATAGCCTTGGATTTTATATATCTGTATTTTTGTCAATAAAAGGTTCTCAGAGCTGAATTTTCAAATTTGTGTTCAGTTACGAATGCCTGTGACTGTCAATATCATAGAAATCATAATTTCCGAATTCCAGAAAAAAGTGCATTTTGAAACCATGGGCTATAGTCCAGCAGAATTAACCAAAAAAGCCTCGGATTTCATATTTCTGTATTTTTGTCAATAAAAGGTTCTCAGAGCTGAATTTTCAATTTTGTGTTCAGTTTGCGATGCTTGTCATTATCAGGGTAATAGAAATCGTAATTTGTGAATTCCGGAAATAAGTGCATTTTGAAACCATGGGCTATAGTCCAGCAGAATTAACCAAAAAAGCCTCGGATTTTATATTTCTGTATTTTCGTCATTAAAAGGTTCTCAGAGCTGAATTTTCAAATTTGTGTTCAGTTACGAATGCCTGTGACTGTCAATATTATAGAAATCATAATTTCCGAATTCCAGAAAAAAGTGCATTTTGAAACCATGGGCTATAGTCCAGCAGAATTAACCAAAAAAGCCTCGGATTTTATATTTCTGTATTTTCGTCATTAAAAGGTTCTCAGAGCTGAATTTTCAAATTTGTGTACAGTTCGCGATGCTTGTCATTATCAGGGTAATAGAAATCCTAATTTGTGAATTCCGGAAAAAAGTGCATTTTGAAACCATGGGCTATAGTCCAACAGAATTAACCAAAATAGCCTCGGATTTCATATTTCTGTATTTTCGTTATTAAAAGGTTCTAAGAGCTGAATTTTCAAATTTGTGTACAGTTCGCGATGCTTGTCATTATCAGGTTAATAGATATCGTAATTTGTGAATTCCGGAAAAAAGTGCATTTTGAAACAATGGGCTATAGTCCAGCAGAATTAACCAAGAAAGCCTCGGATTTCATATTTCTGTATTTTTGTCAATAAAAGGTTCTCAGAGCTGAATCATCAAATTTGTGTTCAGTTACGAATGCCTGTGACTGTCAATATCATAGAAATCATAATTTCCGAATTCCAGAAAAAAGTGCATTTTGAAACCATGGGCTATAGTCCAGCAGAATTAACCAAAAAAGCCTCGGATTTCATATTTCTGTATTTTTGTCAATAAAAGGTTCTCAGAGCTGAATTTTCAATTTTGTTGCTTGTCATTATCAGGGTAATAGAAATCGTAATTTGTGAATTCCGGAAAAAAGTGCATTTTGAAACCATGGGCTATAGTCCAGCAGAATTAACCGAAATAGCCTTGGATTTTATATATCTGTATTTTTGTCAATAAAAGGTTCTCAGAGCTGAATTTTCAAATTTGTGTTCAGTTACGAATGCCTGTGACTGTCAATATCATAGAAATCATAATTTCCGAATTCCAGAAAAAAGTGCATTTTGAAACCATGGGCTATAGTCCAGCAGAATTAACCAAAAAAGCCTCGGATTTCATATTTCTGAATTTTTGTCAATAAAAGGTTCTCAGAGCTGAATTTTCAATTTTGTGTTCAGTTTGCGATGCTTGTCATTATCAGGGTAATAGAAATCGTAATTTGTGAATTCCGGAAATAAGTGCATTTTGAAACCATGGGCTATAGTCCAGCAGAATTAACCAAAAAACCCTCGGATTTTATATTTCTGTATTTTCGTTATTAAAAGGTTCTCAGAGCTGAATTTTCAAATTTGTGTACAGTTCGCGATGCTTGTCATTATCAGGGTAATAGAAATCGTAATTTGTGAATTCCGGAAAAAAGTGCATTTTGAAACCATGGGCTATAGTCCAGCAGAATTAACCAAAATAGCCTTGGATTTTATATATCTGTATTTTTGTCAATAAAAGGTTCTCAGAGCTGAATTTTCAAATTTGTGTTCAGTTACGAATGCCTGTGACTGTCAATATCATAGAAATCATAATTTCCGAATTCCAGAAAAAAGTGCATTTTGAAACCATGGGCTATAGTCCAGCAGAATTAACCAAAATAGCCTTGGATTTTATATATCTGTATTTTTGTCAATAAAAGGTTCTCAGAGCTGAATTTTCAAATTTGTGTTCAGTTACGAATGCCTGTGACTGTCAATATCATAGAAATCATAATTTCCGAATTCCAGAAAAAAGTGCATTTTTTAACCATGGGCTATAGTCCAGCAGAATTAACCAAAAAAGCCTCGGATTTCATATTTCTGTATTTTTGTCAATAAAAGGTTCTCAGAACTGAATTTTCAATTTTGTGTTCAGTTTGCGATGCTTGTCATTATCAGGGTAATAGAAATCGTAATTTGTGAATTCCGGAAATAAGTGCATTTTGAAACCATGGGCTATAGTCCAGCAGAATTAACCAAAAAAGCCTCGGATTTCATATTTCTGTATTTTTGTCAATAAAAGGTTCTCAGAGCTGAATTTTCAATTTTGTGTTCAGTTTGCGATGCTTGTCATTATCAGGTTAATAGATATCGTAATTTGTGAATTCCGGAAAAATGTGCATTTTGAAACCATGGGCTATAGTCCAGCAGAATTAACCAAAAAAGCCTCGGATTTCATATTTCTGTATTTTTGTCAATAAAAGGTTCTCAGAGCTGAATTTTCAATTTTGTGTTCAGTTTGCGATGCTTGTCATTATCAGGGTAATAGAAATCGTAATTTGTGAATTCCGGAAATAAGTGCATTTTGAAACCATGGGCTATAGTCCAGCAGAATTAACCAAAAAAGCCTCGGATTTTATATTTCTGTATTTTCGTCATTAAAAGGTTCTCAGAGCTGAATTTTCAAATTTGTGTTCAGTTACGAATGCCTGTGACTGTCAATATTATAGAAATCATAATTTCCGAATTCCAGAAAAAAGTGCATTTTGAAACCATGGGCTATAGTCCAGCAGAATTAACCAAAAAAGCCTCGGATTTTATATTTCTGTATTTTCGTCATTAAAAGGTTCTCAGAGCTGAATTTTCAAATTTGTGTACAGTTCGCGATGCTTGTCATTATCAGGGTAATAGAAATCCTAATTTGTGAATTCCGGAAAAAAGTGCATTTTGAAACCATGGGCTATAGTCCAGCAGAATTAACCAAAATAGCCTCGGATTTCATATTTCTGTATTTTCGTTATTAAAAGGTTCTAAGAGCTGAATTTTCAAATTTGTGTACAGTTCGCGATGCTTGTCATTATCAGGTTAATAGATATCGTAATTTGTGAATTCCGGAAAAAAGTGCATTTTGAAACAATGGGCTATAGTCCAGCAGAATTAACCAAGAAAGCCTCGGATTTCATATTTCTGTATTTTTGTCAATAAAAGGTTCTCAGAGCTGAATCATCAAATTTGTGTTCAGTTACGAATGCCTGTGACTGTCAATATCATAGAAATCATAATTTCCGAATTCCAGAAAAAAGTGCATTTTGAAACCATGGGCTATAGTCCAGCAGAATTAACCAAAAAAGCCTCGGATTTCATATTTCTGTATTTTTGTCAATAAAAGGTTCTCAGAGCTGAATTTTCAATTTTGTTGCTTGTCATTATCAGGGTAATAGAAATCGTAATTTGTGAATTCCGGAAAAAAGTGCATTTTGAAACCATGGGCTATAGTCCAGCAGAATTAACCGAAATAGCCTTGGATTTTATATATCTGTATTTTTGTCAATAAAAGGTTCTCAGAGCTGAATTTTCAAATTTGTGTTCAGTTACGAATGCCTGTGACTGTCAATATCATAGAAATCATAATTTCCGAATTCCAGAAAAAAGTGCATTTTGAAACCATGGGCTATAGTCCAGCAGAATTAACCAAAAAAGCCTCGGATTTCATATTTCTGAATTTTTGTCAATAAAAGGTTCTCAGAGCTGAATTTTCAATTTTGTGTTCAGTTTGCGATGCTTGTCATTATCAGGGTAATAGAAATCGTAATTTGTGAATTCCGGAAATAAGTGCATTTTGAAACCATGGGCTATAGCCCAGCAGAATTAACCAAAAAACCCTCGGATTTTATATTTCTGTATTTTCGTTATTAAAAGGTTCTCAGAGCTGAATTTTCAAATTTGTGTACAGTTCGCGATGCTTGTCATTATCAGGGTAATAGAAATCGTAATTTGTGAATTCCGGAAAAAAGTGCATTTTGAAACCATGGGCTATAGTCCAGCAGAATTAACCAAAATAGCCTTGGATTTTATATATCTGTATTTTTGTCAATAAAAGGTTCTCAGAGCTGAATTTTCAAATTTGTGTTCAGTTACGAATGCCTGTGACTGTCAATATCATAGAAATCATAATTTCCGAATTCCAGAAAAAAGTGCATTTTGAAACCATGGGCTATAGTCCAGCAGAATTAACCAAAATAGCCTTGGATTTTATATATCTGTATTTTTGTCAATAAAAGGTTCTCAGAGCTGAATTTTCAAATTTGTGTTCAGTTACGAATGCCTGTGACTGTCAATATCATAGAAATCATAATTTCCGAATTCCAGAAAAAAGTGCATTTTTTAACCATGGGCTATAGTCCAGCAGAATTAACCAAAAAAGCCTCGGATTTCATATTTCTGTATTTTTGTCAATAAAAGGTTCTCAGAACTGAATTTTCAATTTTGTGTTCAGTTTGCGATGCTTGTCATTATCAGGGTAATAGAAATCGTAATTTGTGAATTCCGGAAATAAGTGCATTTTGAAACCATGGGCTATAGTCCAGCAGAATTAACCAAAAAAGCCTCGGATTTCATATTTCTGTATTTTTGTCAATAAAAGGTTCTCAGAGCTGAATTTTCAATTTTGTGTTCAGTTTGCGATGCTTGTCATTATCAGGTTAATAGATATCGTAATTTGTGAATTCCGGAAAAATGTGCATTTTGAAACCATGGGCTATAGTCCAGCAGAATTAACCAAAAAAGCCTCGGATTTCATATTTCTGTATTTTTGTCAATAAAAGGTTCTCAGAGCTGAATTTTCAATTTTGTGTTCAGTTTGCGATGCTTGTCATTATCAGGGTAATAGAAATCGTAATTTGTGAATTCCGGAAAAAAGTGCATTTTGAAACCATGGGCTATAGTCCAGCAGAATTAACCAAAATAACCTCGGATTTCATATTTCTGTATTTTCGTTATAAAAAGGTTCTCAGAGCTGAATTTTCAAATTTGTGTACAGTTCGCGATGCTTGTCATTATCAGGGTAATAGAAATCGTAATTTGTGAATTCCGGAAAAAAGTGCATTTTGAAACCATGGGCTATAGTCCAGCAGAATTAACCAAAATAGCCTTGGATTTTATATATCTGTATTTTTGTCAATAAAAGGTTCTCAGAGCTGAATTTTCAAATTTGTGTTCAGTTACGAATGCCTGTGACTGTCAATATCATAGAAATCATAATTTCCGAATTCCAGAAAAAAGTGCATTTTGAAACCATGGGCTATAGTCCAGCAGAATTAACCAAAAAAGCCTCGGATTTCATATTTCTGTATTTTTGTCAATAAAAGGTTCTCAGAACTGAATTTTCAATTTTGTGTTCAGTTTGCGATGCTTGTCATTATCAGGGTAATAGAAATCGTAATTTGTGAATTCCGGAAATAAGTGCATTTTGAAACCATGGGCTATAGTCCAGCAGAATTAACCAAAAAAGCCTCGGATTTCATATTTCTGTATTTTTGTCAATAAAAGGTTCTCAGAGCTGAATTTTCAATTTTGTGTTCAGTTACGAATGCCTGTGACTAACAATGTCATAGAAATCATAATTTCCGAATTCCAGAAAAAAGTGTTTTTTTTAAACCATGGGCTATAGTCCAGCAGAATTAACCAAAAAAACCTCGGATTTCATATTTCTGTATTTTTGTCAATAAAAGGTTCTCAGAGCTGAATTTTCAATTTTGTGTTCAGTTCGCGATGCTTGTTATTATCAGGGTAATAGAAATCGTAATTTGTGAATTCCGGAAAAAAGTGCATTTTGAAACCGTGGGCTATAGTCCAGCAGAATTAACCAAAAAAGCCTCGGATTTTATATTTCTGTATTTTCGTTATTAAAAGGTTCTCAGAGCTGAATTTTCAAATTTGTGTACAGTTCGCGATGCTTGTCATTATCAGGTTAATAGAAATCGTAATTTGTGAATTCAGGAAAAAAGTGCATTTTGAAACCGTGGGCTATAGTCCAGCAGAATTAACCAAAAAAGCCTCGGATTTCATATTTCTGCATTTTTGTCAATAAAAGGTTCTCAGAGCTGAATTTTCAAATTTGTGTTCAGTTACGAATGCCTGTGACTGTCAATATCATAGAAATCATAATTTCCGAATTCCAGAAAAAAGTGCATTTTGAAACCATGGGCTATAGTCCAGCAGAATTAACCAAAAAAGCCTCGGATTTCATATTTCTGTATTTTTGTCAATAAAAGGTTCTCAGAGCTGAATTTTCAATTTTGTGTTCAGTTCGCGATGCTTGTCATTATCAGGGTAATAGAAATCGTAATTTGTGAATTCCGGAAATAAGTGCATTTTGAAACCATGGGCTATAGTCCAGCAGAATTAACCAAAAAAGCCTCGGATTTTATATTTCTGTATTTTCGTCATTAAAAGGTTCTCAGAGCTGAATTTTCAAATTTGTGTACAGTTCGCGATGCTTGTCATTATCAGGGTAATAGAAATCGTAATTTGTGAATTCCGGAAATAAGTGCATTTTGAAACCATGGGCTATAGTCCAGCAGAATTAACCAAAAAAGCCTCGGATTTTATATTTCTGTATTTTCGTCATTAAAAGGTTCTCAGAGCTGAATTTTCAAATTTGTGTACAGTTCGCGATGCTTGTCATTATCAGGGTAATAGAAATCGTAATTTGTGAATTCCGGAAAAAAGTGCATTTTGAAACCATGGGCTATAGTCCAGCAGAATTAACCAAAATAACCTCGGATTTCATATTTCTGTATTTTCGTTATAAAAAGGTTCTCAGAGCTGAATTTTCAAATTTGTGTACAGTTCGCGATGCTTGTCATTATCAGGTTAATAGAAATCGTAATTTGTGAATTCCGGAAAAAAGTGCATTTTGAAACCATGGGCTATAGTCCAGCAGAATTAACCAAAAAAGCCTCGGATTTCATATTTCTGTATTTTTGTCAATAAAAGGTTCTCAGAGCTGAATTTTCAAATTTGTGTTCAGTTACGAACGCCTGTGACTGTCAATATCATAGAAATCATAATTTCCGAATTCCAGAAAAAAGTGCATTTTGAAACCATGGGCTATAGTCCAGCAGAATTAACCAAAAAAGCCTCGGATTTCATATTTCTGTATTTTCGTTATTAAAAGGTTCTCAGAGCTGAATTTTCAATTTTGTGTTCAGTTTGCGATGCTTGTCATTATCAGGGTAATAGAAATCATAATTTCCGAATTCCAGAAAAAAGTGCATTTTGAAACCATGGGCTATAGTCCAGCAGAATTAACCAAAAAAGCCTCGGATTTCATATTTCTGTATTTTTGTCAATAAAAGGTTCTCAGAGCTGAATTTTCAATTTTGTTGCTTGTCATTATCAGGGTAATAGAAATCTTAATTTGTGAATTCCGGAAATAAGTGCATTTTGAAACCATGGGCTATAGTCCAGCAGAATTAACCAAAAAACCTCGGATTTTATATTTCTGTATTTTCGTTATTAAAAGGTTCTCAGAGCTGAATTTTCAAATTTTTGTGTACAGTTCGCGATGCTTGTCATTATCAGGGTAATAGAAATCGTAATTTGTGAATTCCGGAAAAAAGTGCATTTTGAAACCATGGGCTATAGTCCAGCAGAATTAACCAAAAAAGCCTCGGATTTCATATTTCTGTATTTTTGTCAATAAAAGGTTCTCAGAGCTGAATTTTCAATTTTGTTGCTTGTCATTATCAGGGTAATAGAAATCTTAATTTGTGAATTCCGGAAATAAGTGCATTTTGAAACCATGGGCTATAGTCCAGCAGAATTAACCAAAAAACCTCGGATTTTATATTTCTGTATTTTCGTTATTAAAAGGTTCTCAGAGCTGAATTTTCAAATTTGTGTACAGTTCGCGATGCTTGTCATTATCAGGGTAATAGAAATCGTAATTTGTGAATTCCGGAAAAAAGTGCATTTTGAAACCATGGGCTATAGTCCAGCAGAATTAACCAAAAAAGCCTCGGATTTCATATTTCTGTATTTTTGTCAATAAAAGGTTCTTAGAGCTGAATTTTCAATTTTGTGTTCAGTTTGCGATGCTTGTCATTATCAGGGTAATAGAAATCGTAATTTGTGAATTCCGGAAATAAGTGCATTTTGAAACCATGGGCTATAGTCCAGCAGAATTAACCAAAAAGCCTCGGATTTTATATTTCTGTATTTTCGTCATTAAAAGGTTCTCAGAGCTGAATTTTCAAATTTGTGTTCAGTTACGAATGCCTGTGACTGTCAATATCATAGAAATCATAATTTCAGAATTCCAGAAAAAAGTGCATTTTGAAACCATGGGCTATAGTCCAGCAGAATTAACCAAAAAAGCCTCGGATTTCATATTTCTGTATTTTTGTCAATAAAAGGTTCTCAGAGCTGAATTTTCAATTTTGTGTTCAGTTTGCGATGCTTGTCATTATCAGGGTAATAGAAATCGTAATTTGTGAATTCCGGAAATAA
The DNA here is from genome assembly GCA_963555765.1 of Orthonevra nobilis. NCBI lineage: Eukaryota > Metazoa > Arthropoda > Insecta > Diptera > Syrphidae > Orthonevra > Orthonevra nobilis. The sequence goes on from OY743225.1 coordinate 74,595,100, forward strand.
GTGCATTTTGAAACCGTGGGCTATAGTCCAGCAGAATTAACCAAAAAAGCCTCGGATTTTATATTTCTGTATTTTCGTCATTAAAAGGTTCTCAGAGCTGAATTTTCAAATTTGTGTTCAGTTACGAATGCCTGTGACTGTCAGTATCATAGAAATCATAATTTCCGAATTCCAGAAAAAAGTGCATTTTGAAACCATGGGCTATAGTCCAGCAGAATTAACCAAAAAAACCTCGGATTTCATATTTCTGTATTTTTGTCAATAAAAGGTTCTCAGAGCTGAATTTTCAATTTTGTTGCTTGTCATTATCAGGGTAATAGAAATCGTAATTTGTGAATTCCGGAAATAAGTGCATTTTGAAACCATGGGCTATAGTCCAGCAGAATTAACCAAAAAACCCTCGGATTTTATATTTCTGTATTTTCGTTATTAAAAGGTTCTCAGAGCTGAATTTTCAAATTTGTGTACAGTTCGCGATGCTTGTCATTATCAGGGTAATAGAAATCGTAATTTGTGAATTCCGGAAATAAGTGCATTTTGAAACCGTGGGCTATAGTCCAGCAGAATTAACCAAAAAAGCCTCGGATTTTATATTTCTGTATTTTTGTCAATAAAAGGTTCTCAGAGCTGAATTTTCAATTTTGTGTTCAGTTTGCGATGCTTGTCATTATCAGGGTAATAGAAATCGTAATTTGTGAATTCCGGAAATAAGTGCATTTTGAAACCGTGGGCTATAGTCCAGCAGAATTAACCAAAAAAGCCTCGGATTTTATATTTCTGTATTTTCGTCATTAAAAGGTTCTCAGAGCTGAATTTTCAAATTTGTGTTCACTTACGAATGCCTGTGACTGTCAATATCATAGAAATCATAATTTCCGAATTCCAGAAAAAAGTGCATTTTGAAACCATGGGCTATAGTCCAGCAGAATTAACCAAAAAAGCCTCGGATTTCATATTTCTGTATTTTTGTCAATAAAAGGTTCTCAGAGCTGAATTTTCAATTTTGTGTTCAGTTTGCGATGCTTGTCATTATCAGGGTAATAGAAATCGTAATTTGTGAATTCCGGAAATAAGTGCATTTTGAAACCGTGGGCTATAGTCCAGCAGAATTAACCAAAAAAGCCTCGGATTTTATATTTCTGTATTTTCGTCATTAAAAGGTTCTCAGAGCTGAATTTTCAAATTTGTGTTCAGTTACGAATGCCTGTGACTGTCAGTATCATAGAAATCATAATTTCCGAATTCCAGAAAAAAGTGCATTTTGAAACCATGGGCTATAGTCCAGCAGAATTAACCAAAAAAGCCTCGGATTTTATATTTCTGTATTTTCGTCATTAAAAGGTTCTCAGAGCTGAATTTTCAAATTTGTGTTCACTTACGAATGCCTGTGACTGTCAATATCATAGAAATCATAATTTCCGAATTCCAGAAAAAAGTGCATTTTGAAACCATGGGCTATAGTCCAGCAGAATTAACCAAAAAAGCCTCGGATTTCATATTTCTGTATTTTTGTCAATAAAAGGTTCTCAGAGCTGAATTTTCAATTTTGTGTTCAGTTTGCGATGCTTGTCATTATCAGGGTAATAGAAATCGTAATTTGTGAATTCCGGAAATAAGTGCATTTTGAAACCGTGGGCTATAGTCCAGCAGAATTAACCAAAAAAGCCTCGGATTTTATATTTCTGTATTTTCGTCATTAAAAGGTTCTCAGAGCTGAATTTTCAAATTTGTGTTCACTTACGAATGCCTGTGACTGTCAATATCATAGAAATCATAATTTCCGAATTCCAGAAAAAAGTGCATTTTGAAACCATGGGCTATAGTCCAGCAGAATTAACCAAAAAAGCCTCGGATTTTATATTTCTGTATTTTCGTCATTAAAAGGTTCTCAGAGCTGAATTTTCAAATTTGTGTTCAGTTACGAATGCCTGTGACTGTCAATATCATAGAAATCATAATTTCCGAATTCCAGAAAAAAGTGCATTTTGAAACCATGGGCTATAGTCCAGCAGAATTAACCAAAAAGCCTCGGATTTTATATTTCTGTATTTTCGTCATTAAAGGTTCTCAGAGCTGAATTTTCAAATTTGTGTTCACTTACGAATGCCTGTGACTGTCAATATCATAGAAATCATAATTTCCGAATTCCAGAAAAAAGTGCATTTTGAAACCATGGGCTATAGTCCAGCAGAATTAACCAAAAAAGCCTCGGATTTTATATTTCTGTATTTTCGTCATTAAAAGGTTCTCAGAGCTGAATTTTCAAATTTGTGTTCAGTTACGAATGCCTGTGACTGTCAATATCATAGAAATCATAATTTCCGAATTCCAGAAAAAAGTGCATTTTGAAACCATGGGCTATAGTCCAGCAGAATTAACCAAAAAAGCCTCGGATTTTATATTTCTGTATTTTCGTCATTAAAAGGTTCTCAGAGCTGAATTTTCAAATTTGTGTTCACTTACGAATGCCTGTGACTGTCAATATCATAGAAATCATAATTTCCGAATTCCAGAAAAAAGTGCATTTTGAAACCATGGGCTATAGTCCAGCAGAATTAACCAAAAAACCTCGGATTTCATATTTCTGTATTTTTGTCAATAAAAGGTTCTCAGAGCTGAATTTTCAATTTTGTTGCTTGTCATTATCAGGGTAATAGAAATC
>OY743225.1:74597961-74702961 GCA_963555765.1 Orthonevra nobilis
AAAGTGCATTTTGAAACCATGGGCTATAGTCCAGCAGAATTAACCAAAATAGCCTCGGATTTCATATTACTGTATTTTTGTCAATAAAAGGTTCTCAGAGCCGAATTTTCAAATTTGTATTCAGTTCGCGATGCTTGTCATTATCAGGGTAATAGAAATCGTTATTTGCAAATTCCGGAAAAAAGTGCATTTTGAAACCATGGGCTATAGTCCAGCAGAATTAACCAAAATAGCCTCGGATTTCATATTACTGTATTTTTGTCAATAAAAGGTTCTCAGAGCTGAATTTTCTAATTTGTATTCAGTTCGAGATGCTTGTCATTATCAGGGTAATAGAAATCGTTATTTGCAAATTCCGGAAAAAAGTGCATTTTGAAACCATGGGCTATAGTCCAGCAGAATTAACCAAAATAGCCTCGGATTTCATATTACTGTATTTTTGTCAACAAAAGGTTCTCAGAGCCGAATTTTCAAATTTGTATTCAGTTCGCGATGCTGGTTAGGCTAATAGAAATCGTAAATTGCGAATTCCGAAAAAAGTGCATTTTGAAACCATGGGCTATAGTCCAGCAGAATTAACCAAAATAGCCTCGGATTTCATATTACTGTATTTTTGTCAATAAAAGGTTCTCAGAGCCGAATTTTCAAATTTGTATTCAGTTCGCGATGCTGGTTATTATCGGGCTAATAGAAATCGTAATTTTCGAATTCCGAAAAAAAGTGCATTTTGAAACCATGGGCTATAGTCCAGCAGAATTAACCAAAATAGCCTCGGATCTTATATATCTGTATTTTTGTCAATAAAAGGTTCTCAGAGCTGAATTTTCAAATTTGTATTCAGTTCGCGATGCTGGTTATTATCGGGCTAATAGAAATCGTAATTTGCGAATTCCGAAAAAAAGTGCATTTTGAAACCATGGGCTATAGTCCAGCAGAACTAACCAAAATAGCCTCGGATCTTATATATCTGTATTTTTGTCAATAAAAGGTTCTCAGAGCTGAATTTTCAAATTTGTATTCAGTTCGCGATGCTTTTTATTATCGGGCTAATAGAAATCGTTATTTGCAAATTCCGGAAAAAAGTGCATTTTGATACCATGGGCTATAGTCCAGCAGAATTAACCAAAATAGCCTCGGATCTTATATATCTGTATTTTTGTCAATAAAAGGTTCTCAGAGCCGAATTTTCAAATTTGTATTCAGTTCGCGATGCTGGTTAGGCTAATAGAAATCGTAAATTGCGAATTCCGAAAAAAGTGCATTTGGGCTATAGTCCAGCAGAATTAACCAAAATAGCCTCGGATTTCATATTACTGTATTTTGTCAATAAAAGGTTCTCAGAGCTGAATTTTCAAATTTGTATTCAGTTCGCGATGCTTGTCATTATCAGGGTAATAGAAATCGTTATTTGCAAATTCCGGAAAAAAGTGCATTTTGAAACCATGGGCTATAGTCCAGCAGAATTAACCAAAATAGCCTCGGATTTCATATTACTGTATTTTTGTCAATAAAAGGTTCTCAGAGCTGAATTTTCAAATTTGTATTCAGTTCGCGATGCTTGTCATTATCAGGGTAATAGAAATCGTTATTTGCAAATTCCGGAAAAAAGTGCATTTTGAAACCATGGGCTATAGTCCAGCAGAATTAACCAAAATAGCCTCGGATTTCATATTACTGTATTTTTGTCAATAAAAGGTTCTCAGAGCCGAATTTTCAAATTTGTATTCAGTTCGCGATGCTGGTTATTATCGGGCTAATAGAAATCGTAATTTTCGAATTCCGGAAAAAAGTGCATTTTGAAACCATGGGCTATAGTCCAGCAGAATTAACCAAAATAGCCTCGGATCTTATATATCTGTATTTTTGTCAATAAAAGGTTCTCAGAGCTGAATTTTCAAATTTGTATTCAGTTCGCGATGCTGGTTATTATCGGGCTAATAGAAATCGTAATTTGCGAATTCCGAAAAAAAGTGCATTTTGAAACCATGGGCTATAGTCCAGCAGAATTAACCAAAATAGCCTCGGATCTTATATATCTGTATTTTTGTCAATAAAAGGTTCTCAGAGCTGAATTTTCAAATTTGTATTCAGTTCGCGATGCTTTTTATTATCGGGCTAATAGAAATCGTTATTTGCAAATTCCGGAAAAAAGTGCATTTTGATACCATGGGCTATAGTCCAGCAGAATTAACCAAAATAGCCTCGGATCTTATATATCTGTATTTTTGTCAATAAAAGGTTCTCAGAGCTGAATTTTCAAATTTGTATTCAGTTCGCGATGCTTTTTATTATCGGGCTAATAGAAATCGTTATTTGCAAATTCCGGAAAAAAGTGCATTTTGAAACCATGGGCTATAGTCCAGCAGAATTAACCAAAATAGCCTCGGATCTAATATATCTGTATTTTTGTCAATAAAAGGTTCTCAGAGCTGAATTTTCAAATTTGTATTCAGTTCGCGATGCTTTTTATTATCGGGCTAATAGAAATCGTTATTTGCAAATTCCGGAAAAAAGTGCATTTTGATACCATGGGCTATAGTCCAGCAGAATTAACCAAAATAGCCTCGGATCTTATATATCTGTATTTTTGTCAATAAAAGGTTCTCAGAGCTGAATTTTCAAATTTGTATTCAGTTCGCGATGCTGGTTAGGCTAATAGAAATCGTAATTTGCGAATTCCGAAAAAAAGTGCATTTTGAAACCATGGGCTATAGTCCAGCAGAATTAACCAAAATAGCCTCGGATCTTATATATCTGTATTTTTGTCAATAAAAGGTTCTCAGAGCTGAATTTTCAAATTTGTATTCAGTTCGCGATGCTTTTTATTATCGGGCTAATAAAAATCGTAATTTGCGAATTCCGAAAAAAGCGCATTTTGAAACCATGGGCTATAGTCCAGCAGAATTAACCAAAATAGCCTCGGATCTTATATATCTGTATTTTTGTCAATAAAAGGTTCTCAGAGCTGAATTTTCAAATTTGCATTCAGTTCGCGATGCTTGTCATTATCAGGGTAATAGAAATCGTTATTTGCAAATTCCGGAAAAAAGTGCATTTTGAAACCATGGGCTATAGTCCAGCAGAATTAACCAAAATAGCCTCGGATTTCATATTACTGTATTTTTGTCAATAAAAGGTTCTCAGAGCTGAATTTTCAAATTTGTATTCAGTTCGCGATGCTGGTTAGGCTAATAGAAATCGTAATTTGCGAATTCCGAAAAAAAGTGCATTTTGATACCATGGGCTATAGTCCAGCAGAATTAACCAAAATAGCCTCGGATTTCATATTACTGTATTTTTGTCAATAAAAGGTTCTCAGAGCTGAATTTTCAAATTTGTATTCAGTTCGCGATGCTTTTTATTATCGGGCTAATAAAAATCGTAATTTGCGAATTCCGAAAAAAAGCGCATTTTGAAACCATGGGCTATAGTCCAGCAGAATTAACCAAAATAGCCTCGGATTTCATATTACTGTATTTTTGTCAATAAAAGGTTCTCAGAGCTGAATTTTCAAATTTGCATTCAGTTCGCGATGCTTGTCATTATCAGGGTAATAGAAATCGTTATTTGCAAATTCCGGAAAAAAGTGCATTTTGAAACCATGGGCTATAGTCCAGCAGAATTAACCAAAATAGCCTCGGATTTCATATTACTGTATTTTTGTCAATAAAAGGTTCTCAGAGCTGAATTTTCAAATTTGTATTCAGTTCGCGATGCTTTTTATTATCGGGCTAATAAAAATCGTAATTTGCGAATTCCGAAAAAAAGCGCATTTTGAAACCATGGGCTATAGTCCAGCAGAATTAACCAAAATAGCCTCGGATCTTATATATCTGTATTTTTGTCAATAAAAGGTTCTCAGAGCTGAATTTTCAAATTTGCATTCAGTTCGCGATGCTTGTCATTATCAGGGTAATAGAAATCGTTATTTGCAAATTCCGGAAAAAAGTGCATTTTGAAACCATGGGCTATAGTCCAGCAGAATTAACCAAAATAGCCTCGGATCTTATATATCTGTATTTTTGTCAATAAAAGGTTCTCAGAGCTGAATTTTCAAATTTGCATTCAGTTCGCGATGCTTGTCATTATCAGGGTAATAGAAATCGTTTTTTGCAAATTCCGGAAAAAAAGTGCATTTTGAAACCATGGGCTATAGTCCAGCAGAATTAACCAAAATAGCCTCGGATTTCATATTACTGTATTTTTGTCAATAAAAGGTTCTCAGAGCTGAATTTTCAAATTTGTATTCAGTTCGCGATGCTTGTCATTATCAGGGTAATAGAAATCGTTATTTGCAAATTCCGGAAAAAAAGTGCATTTTGAAACCATGGGCTATAGTCCAGCAGAATTAACCAAAATAGCCTCGGATTTCATATTACTGTATTTTTGTCAATAAAAGGTTCTCAGAGCTGAATTTTCAAATTTGTATTCAGTTCGCGATGCTTGTCATTATCAGGGTAATAGAAATCGTTTTTGCAAATTCCGGAAAAAAGTGCATTTTGAAACCATGGGCTATAGTCCAGCAGAATTAACCAAAATAGCCTCGGATCTTATATATCTGTATTTTTGTCAATAAAAGGTTCTCAGAGCTGAATTTTCAAATTTGCATTCAGTTCGCGATGCTTGTCATTATCAGGGTAATAGAAATCGTTTTTTTGCAAATTCCGGAAAAAAGTGCATTTTGAAACCATGGGCTATAGTCCAGCAGAATTAACCAAAATAGCCTCGGATTTCATATTACTGTATTTTTGTCAATAAAAGGTTCTCAGAGCTGAATTTTCAAATTTGTATTCAGTTCGCGATGCTTGTCATTATCAGGGTAATAGAAATCGTTATTTGCAAATTCCGGAAAAAAGTGCATTTTGAAACCATGGGCTATAGTCCAGCAGAATTAACCAAAAATAGCCTCGGATTTCATATTACTGTATTTTTGTCAATAAAAGGTTCTCAGAGCTGAATTTTCAAATTTGTATTCAGTTCGCGATGCTTGTCATTATCAGGGTAATAGAAATCGTTTTTTGCAAATTCCGGAAAAAAGTGCATTTTTGAAACCATGGGCTATAGTCCAGCAGAATTAACCAAAATAGCCTCGGATTTCATATTACTGTATTTTTGTCAATAAAAGGTTTTCAGAGCCGAATTTTCAAATTTGTATTCAGCTCGCGATGCTGGTTAGGCTAATAGAAATCGTAAATTGCGAATTCCGAAAAAAAGTGCATTTTGAAACCATGGGCTATAGTCCAGCAGAATTAACCAAAATAGCCTCGGATTTCATATTACTGTATTTTTGTCAATAAAAGGTTTTCAGAGCCGAATTTTCAAATTTGTATTCAGTTCGCGATGCTGGTTAGGCTAATAGAAATCGTAAATTGCGAATTCCGAAAAAAAGTGCATTTTGAAACCATGGGCTATAGTCCAGCAGAATTAACCAAAATAGCCTCGGATTTCATATTACTGTATTTTTGTCAATAAAAGGTTTTCAGAGCCGAATTTTCAAATTTGTATTCAGTTCGCGATGCTGGTTAGGCTAATAGAAATCGTAAATTGCGAATTCCGAAAAAAAGTGCATTTTGAAACCATGGGCTATAGTCCAGCAGAATTAACCAAAATAGCCTCGGATTTCATATTACTGTATTTTTGTCAATAAAAGGTTTTCAGAGCCGAATTTTCAAATTTGTATTCAGTTCGCGATGCTGGTTAGGCTAATAGAAATCGTAATTTGCGAATTCCGAAAAAAAGTGCATTTTGAAACCATGGGCTATAGTCCAGCAGAATTAACCAAAATAGCCTCGGATTTCATATTACTGTATTTTTGTCAATAAAAGGTTTTCAGAGCCGAATTTTCAAATTTGTATTCAGTTCGCGATGCTGGTTAGGCTAATAGAAATCGTAAATTGCGAATTCCGAAAAAAAGTGCATTTTGAAACCATGGGCTATAGTCCAGCAGAATTAACCAAAATAGCCTCGGATTTCATATTACTGTATTTTTGTCAATAAAAGGTTTTCAGAGCCGAATTTTCAAATTTGTATTCAGTTCGCGATGCTGGTTAGGCTAATAGAAATCGTAATTTGCGAATTCCGAAAAAAAGTGCATTTTGATACCATGGGCTATAGTCCAGCAGAATTAACCAAAATAGCCTCGGATCTTATATATCTGTATTTTTGTCAATAAAAGGTTCTCAGAGCTGAATTTTCAAATTTGCATTCAGTTCGCGATGCTTGTCATTATCAGGGTAATAGAAATCGTTTTTTGCAAATTCCGGAAAAAAGTGCATTTTGAAACCATGGGCTATAGTCCAGCAGAATTAACCAAAATAGCCTCGGATTTCATATTACTGTATTTTTGTCAATAAAAGGTTCTCAGAGCTGAATTTTCAAATTTGTATTCAGTTCGCGATGCTTGTCATTATCAGGGTAATAGAAATCGTTATTTGCAAATTCCGGAAAAAAGTGCATTTTGAAACCATGGGCTATAGTCCAGCAGAATTAACCAAAATAGCCTCGGATTTCATATTACTGTATTTTTGTCAATAAAAGGTTTTCAGAGCCGAATTTTCAAATTTGTATTCAGCTCGCGATGCTGGTTAGGCTAATAGAAATCGTAAATTGCGAATTCCGAAAAAAAGTGCATTTTGAAACCATGGGCTATAGTCCAGCAGAATTAACCAAAATAGCCTCGGATTTCATATTACTGTATTTTTGTCAATAAAAGGTTTTCAGAGCCGAATTTTCAAATTTGTATTCAGTTCGCGATGCTGGTTAGGCTAATAGAAATCGTAAATTGCGAATTCCGAAAAAAAGTGCATTTTGAAACCATGGGCTATAGTCCAGCAGAATTAACCAAAATAGCCTCGGATTTCATATAACTGTATTTTTGTCAATAAAAGGTTCTCAGAGCTGAATTTTCAAATTTGTATTCAGTTCGAGATGCTTGTCATTATCAGGGTAATAGAAATCGTTATTTGCAAATTCCGGAAAAAAGTGCATTTTGAAACCATGGGCTATAGTCCAGCAGAATTAACCAAAATAGCCTCGGATTTCATATTACTGTATTTTTGTCAATAAAAGGTTCTCAGAGCCGAATTTTCAAATTTGTATTCAGTTCGCGATGCTGGTTATTATCGGGCTAATAGAAATCGTAATTTTCGAATTCCGAAAAAAAGTGCATTTTGAAACCATGGGCTATAGTCCAGCAGAATTAACCAAAATAGCCTCGGATCTTATATATCTGTATTTTTGTCAATAAAAGGTTCTCAGAGCTGAATTTTCAAATTTGTATTCAGTTCGCGATGCTGGTTATTATCGGGCTAATAGAAATCGTAATTTGCGAATTCCGAAAAAAAGTGCATTTTGAAACCATGGGCTATAGTCCAGCAGAATTAACCAAAATAGCCTCGGATCTTATATATCTGTATTTTTGTCAATAAAAGGTTCTCAGAGCTGAATTTTCAAATTTGTATTCAGTTCGCGATGCTTTTTATTATCGGGCTAATAAAAATCGTAATTTGCGAATTCCGAAAAAAAGTGCATTTTGAAACCATGGGCTATAGTCCAGCAGAATTAACCAAAATAGCCTCGGATCTTATATATCTGTATTTTTGTCAATAAAAGGTTCTCAGAGCTGAATTTTCAAATTTGTATTCAGTTCGCGATGCTTTTTATTATCGGGCTAATAAAAATCGTAATTTGCGAATTCCGAAAAAAAGTGCATTTTGAAACCATGGGCTATAGTCCAGCAGAATTAACCAAAATAGCCTCGGATCTAATATATCTGTATTTTTGTCAATAAAAGGTTCTCAGAGCTGAATTTTCAAATTTGTATTCAGTTCGCGATGCTGGTTAGGCTAATAGAAATCGTAATTTGCGAATTCCGAAAAAAAGTGCATTTTGAAACCATGGGCTATAGTCCAGCAGAATTAACCAAAATAGCCTCGGATCTTATATATCTGTATTTTTGTCAATAAAAGGTTCTCAGAGCTGAATTTTCAAATTTGTATTCAGTTCGCGATGCTTTTTATTATCGGGCTAATAAAAATCGTAATTTGCGAATTCCGAAAAAAAGCGCATTTTGAAACCATGGGCTATAGTCCAGCAGAATTAACCAAAATAGCCTCGGATCTTATATATCTGTATTTTTGTCAATAAAAGGTTCTCAGAGCTGAATTTTCAAATTTGCATTCAGTTCGCGATGCTTGTCATTATCAGGGTAATAGAAATCGTTATTTGCAAATTCCGGAAAAAAGTGCATTTTGAAACCATGGGCTATAGTCCAGCAGAATTAACCAAAATAGCCTCGGATTTCATATTACTGTATTTTTGTCAATAAAAGGTTCTCAGAGCTGAATTTTCAAATTTGTATTCAGTTCGCGATGCTGGTTAGGCTAATAGAAATCGTAATTTGCGAATTCCGAAAAAAAGTGCATTTTGATACCATGGGCTATAGTCCAGCAGAATTAACCAAAATAGCCTCGGATCTTATATATCTGTATTTTTGTCAATAAAAGGTTCTCAGAGCTGAATTTTCATATTTGCATTCAGTTCGCGATGCTTGTCATTATCAGGGTAATAGAAATCGTTATTTGCAAATTCCGGAAAAAAGCGCATTTTGAAACCATGGGCTATAGTCCAGCAGAATTAACCAAAATAGCCTCGGATCTTATATATCTGTATTTTTGTCAATAAAAGGTTCTCAGAGCTGAATTTTCAAATTTGTATTCAGTTCGCGATGCTTTTTATTATCGGGCTAATAAAAATCGTAATTTGCGAATTCCGAAAAAAAGCGCATTTTGAAACCATGGGCTATAGTCCAGCAGAATTAACCAAAATAGCCTCGGATCTTATATATCTGTATTTTTGTCAATAAAAGGTTCTCAGAGCTGAATTTTCAAATTTGCATTCAGTTCGCGATGCTTGTCATTATCAGGGTAATAGAAATCGTTATTTGCAAATTCCGGAAAAAAGTGCATTTTGAAACCATGGGCTATAGTCCAGCAGAATTAACCAAAATAGCCTCGGATTTCATATTACTGTATTTTTGTCAATAAAAGGTTCTCAGAGCTGAATTTTCAAATTTGTATTCAGTTCGCGATGCTGGTTAGGCTAATAGAAATCGTAATTTGCGAATTCCGAAAAAAAGTGCATTTTGATACCATGGGCTATAGTCCAGCAGAATTAACCAAAATAGCCTCGGATCTTATATATCTGTATTTTTGTCAATAAAAGGTTCTCAGAGCTGAATTTTCAAATTTGCATTCAGTTCGCGATGCTTGTCATTATCAGGGTAATAGAAATCGTTATTTGCAAATTCCGGAAAAAAGCGCATTTTGAAACCATGGGCTATAGTCCAGCAGAATTAACCAAAATAGCCTCGGATCTTATATATCTGTATTTTTGTCAATAAAAGGTTCTCAGAGCTGAATTTTCAAATTTGTATTCAGTTCGCGATGCTTTTTATTATCGGGCTAATAAAAATCGTAATTTGCGAATTCCGAAAAAAAGCGCATTTTGAAACCATGGGCTATAGTCCAGCAGAATTAACCAAAATAGCCTCGGATTTCATATTACTGTATTTTTGTCAATAAAAGGTTCTCAGAGCTGAATTTTCAAATTTGTATTCAGTTCGCGATGCTGGTTAGGCTAATAGAAATCGTAATTTGCGAATTCCGAAAAAAAGTGCATTTTGATACCATGGGCTATAGTCCAGCAGAATTAACCAAAATAGCCTCGGATCTTATATATCTGTATTTTTGTCAATAAAAGGTTCTCAGAGCTGAATTTTCAAATTTGCATTCAGTTCGCGATGCTTGTCATTATCAGGGTAATAGAAATCGTTATTTGCAAATTCCGGAAAAAAGTGCATTTTGAAACCATGGGCTATAGTCCAGCAGAATTAACCAAAATAGCCTCGGATTTCATATTACTGTATTTTTGTCAATAAAAGGTTCTCAGAGCTGAATTTTCAAATTTGTATTCAGTTCGCTGTGCTTTTTATTATCGGGCTAATAAAAATCGTAATTTGCGAATTCCGAAAAAAAGCGCATTTTGAAACCATGGGCTATAGTCCAGCAGAATTAACCAAAATAGCCTCGGATCTTATATATCTGTATTTTTGTCAATAAAAGGTTCTCAGAGCTGAATTTTCAAATTTGCATTCAGTTCGCGATGCTTGTCATTATCAGGGTAATAGAAATCGTTATTTGCAAATTCCGGAAAAAAGTGCATTTTGAAACCATGGGCTATAGTCCAGCAGAATTAACCAAAATAGCCTCGGATCTTATATATCTGTATTTTTGTCAATAAAAGGTTCTCAGAGCTGAATTTTCAAATTTGCATTCAGTTCGCGATGCTTGTCATTATCAGGGTAATAGAAATCGTTATTTGCAAATTCCGGAAAAAAGTGCATTTTGAAACCATGGGCTATAGTCCAGCAGAATTAACCAAAATAGCCTCGGATTTCATATTACTGTATTTTTGTCAATAAAAGGTTCTCAGAGCTGAATTTTCAAATTTGTATTCAGTTCGCGATGCTGGTTAGGCTAATAGAAATCGTAATTTGCGAATTCCGAAAAAAAGTGCATTTTGATACCATGGGCTATAGTCCAGCAGAATTAACCAAAATAGCCTCGGATCTTATATATCTGTATTTTTGTCAATAAAAGGTTCTCAGAGCTGAATTTTCAAATTTGCATTCAGTTCGCGATGCTTGTCATTATCAGGGTAATAGAAATCGTTATTTGCAAATTCCGGAAAAAAGTGCATTTTGAAACCATGGGCTATAGTCCAGCAGAATTAACCAAAATAGCCTCGGATCTTATATATCTGTATTTTTGTCAATAAAAGGTTCTCAGAGCTGAATTTTCAAATTTGCATTCAGTTCGCGATGCTTGTCATTATCAGGGTAATAGAAATCGTTATTTGCAAATTCCGGAAAAAAGTGCATTTTGAAACCATGGGCTATAGTCCAGCAGAATTAACCAAAATAGCCTCGGATCTTATATATCTGTATTTTTGTCAATAAAAGGTTCTCAGAGCTGAATTTTCAAATTTGCATTCAGTTCGCGATGCTTGTCATTATCAGGGTAATAGAAATCGTTATTTGCAAATTCCGGAAAAAAGTGCATTTTGAAACCATGGGCTATAGTCCAGCAGAATTAACCAAAATAGCCTCGGATTTCATATTACTGTATTTTTGTCAATAAAAGGTTCTCAGAGCTGAATTTTCAAATTTGTATTCAGTTCGCGATGCTGGTTAGGCTAATAGAAATCGTAATTTGCGAATTCCGAAAAAAAGTGCATTTTGATACCATGGGCTATAGTCCAGCAGAATTAACCAAAATAGCCTCGGATCTTATATATCTGTATTTTTGTCAATAAAAGGTTCTCAGAGCTGAATTTTCAAATTTGCATTCAGTTCGCGATGCTTGTCATTATCAGGGTAATAGAAATCGTTATTTGCAAATTCCGGAAAAAAGTGCATTTTGAAACCATGGGCTATAGTCCAGCAGAATTAACCAAAATAGCCTCGGATTTCATATTACTGTATTTTTGTCAATAAAAGGTTCTCAGAGCTGAATTTTCAAATTTGTATTCAGTTCGCGATGCTTGTCATTATCAGGGTAATAGAAATCGTTATTTGCAAATTCCGGAAAAAAGTGCATTTTGAAACCATGGGCTATAGTCCAGCAGAATTAACCAAAATAGCCTCGGATCTTATATATCTGTATTTTTGTCAATAAAAGGTTCTCAGAGCTGAATTTTCAAATTTGCATTCAGTTCGCGATGCTTGTCATTATCAGGGTAATAGAAATCGTTATTTGCAAATTCCGGAAAAAAGTGCATTTTGAAACCATGGGCTATAGTCCAGCAGAATTAACCAAAATAGCCTCGGATTTCATATTACTGTATTTTTGTCAATAAAAGGTTCTCAGAGCTGAATTTTCAAATTTGTATTCAGTTCGCGATGCTGGTTAGGCTAATAGAAATCGTAATTTGCGAATTCCGAAAAAAAGTGCATTTTGATACCATGGGCTATAGTCCAGCAGAATTAACCAAAATAGCCTCGGATCTTATATATCTGTATTTTTGTCAATAAAAGGTTCTCAGAGCTGAATTTTCAAATTTGCATTCAGTTCGCGATGCTTGTCATTATCAGGGTAATAGAAATCGTTATTTGCAAATTCCGGAAAAAAGTGCATTTTGAAACCATGGGCTATAGTCCAGCAGAATTAACCAAAATAGCCTCGGATTTCATATTACTGTATTTTTGTCAATAAAAGGTTCTCAGAGCTGAATTTCAAATTTGTATTCAGTTCGCGATGCTTGTCATTATCAGGGTAATAGAAATCGTTATTTGCAAATTCCGGAAAAAAGTGCATTTTGATACCATGGGCTATAGTCCAGCAGAATTAACCAAAATAGCCTCGGATCTTATATATCTGTATATTTGTCAATAAAAGGTTCTCAGAGCTGAATTTTCAAATTTGTATTCAGTTCGCGATGCTTTTTAATATCGGGCTAATAGAAATCGTTATTTGCAAATTCCGGAAAAAAGTGCATTTTGATACCATGGGCTATAGTCCAGCAGAATTAACCAAAATAGCCTCGGATTTCATATTACTGTATTTTTGTCAATAAAAGGTTCACAGAGCTGAATTTTCAAATTTGTATTGAGTTCGCGATGCTGGTTATTATCGGGCTAATAGAAATCGTAATTTGATAATTCCGAAAAAAAGTGCATTTTGAAACCATGGGCTATAGTCCAGCAGAATTAACCAAAATAGCCTCGGATTTCATATTACTGTATTTTTGTCAATAAAAGGTTCTCAGAGCTGAATTTTCAAATTTGTATTCAGTTCGCGATGCTTGTCATTATCAGGGTAATAGAAATCGTTATTTGCAAATTCCGGAAAAAAGTGCATTTTGATACCATGGGCTATAGTCCAGCAGAATTAACCAAAATAGCCTCGGATTTCATATTACTGTATTTTTGTCAATAAAAGGTTCTCAGAGCTGAATTTTCAAATTTGTATTGAGTTCGCGATGCTGGTTATTATCGGGCTAATAGAAATCGTAATTTGATAATTCCGAAAAAAAGCGCATTTTGAAACCATGGGCTATAGTCCAGCAGAATTAACCAAAATAGCCTCGGATTTCATATTACTGTATTTTTGTCAATAAAAGGTTCTCAGAGCTGAATTTTCAAATTTGTATTCAGTTCGCGATGCTTGTCATTATCAGGGTAATAGAAATCGTTATTTGCAAATTCCGGAAAAAAGTGCATTTTGATACCATGGGCTATAGTCCAGCAGAATTAAGCAAAAAAAGCCTTGGATTTCATATTACTGTATTTTTGTCAATAAAAGGTTCTCAGAGCTGAATTTTCAAATTTGTATTCAGTTCGCGATGCTTTTTATTATCGGGCTAATAGAAATCGTTATTTGCAAATTCCGGAAAAAAGTGCATTTTGATACCATGGGCTATAGTCCAGCAGAATTAACCAAAATAGCCTCGGATTTCATATTACTGTATTTTTGTCAATAAAAGGTTCTCAGAGCTGAATTTTCAAATTTGTATTGAGTTCGCGATGCTGGTTATTATCGGGCTAATAGAAATCGTAATTTGATAATTCCGAAAAAAAGCGCATTTTGAAACCATGGGCTATAGTCCAGCAGAATTAACCAAAATAGCCTCGGATTTCATATTACTGTATTTTTGTCAATAAAAGGTTCTCAGAGCTGAATTTTCAAATTTGTATTCAGTTCGCGATGCTTGTCATTATCAGGGTAATAGAAATCGTTATTTGCAAATTCCGGAAAAAAGTGCATTTTGATACCATGGGCTATAGTCCAGCAGAATTAAGCAAAAAAAGCCTTGGATTTCATATTACTGTATTTTTGTCAATAAAAGGTTCTCAGAGCTGAATTTTCAAATTTGTATTCAGTTCGCGATGCTTGTCATTATCAGGGTAATAGAAATCGTTATTTGCAAATTCCGGAAAAAAGTGCATTTTGATACCATGGGCTATAGTCCAGCAGAATTAACCAAAATAGCCTCGGATTTCATATTACTGTATTTTTGTCAATAAAAGGTTCTCAGAGCTGAATTTTCAAATTTGTATTCAGTTCGCGATGCTTGTCATTATCAGGGTAATAGAAATCGTTATTTGCAAATTCCGGAAAAAAGTGTATTTTGATACCATGGGCTATAGTCCAGCAGAATTAACCAAAATAGCCTCGGATCTTATATATCTGTATATTTGTCAATAAAAGGTTCTCAGAGCTGAATTTTCAAATTTGTATTCAGTTCGCGATGCTTGTCATTATCAGGGTAATAGAAATCGTTATTTGCAAATTCCGGAAAAAAGTGCATTTTGATACCATGGGCTATAGTCCAGCAGAATTAACCAAAATAGCCTCGGATTTCATATTACTGTATTTTTGTCAATAAAAGGTTCTCAGAGCTGAATTTTCAAATTTGTATTCAGTTCGCGATGCTTGTCATTATCAGGGTAATAGAAATCGTTATTTGCAAATTCCGGAAAAAAGTGCATTTTGATACCATGGGCTATAGTCCAGCAGAATTAACCAAAATAGCCTCGGATTTCATATTACTGTATTTTTGTCAATAAAAGGTTCTCAGAGCTGAATTTTCAAATTTGTATTCAGTTCGCGATGCTTGTCATTATCAGGGTAATAGAAATCGTTATTTGCAAATTCCGGAAAAAAGTGCATTTTGATACCATGGGCTATAGTCCAGCAGAATTAACCAAAATAGCCTCGGATCTTATATATCTGTATATTTGTCAATAAAAGGTTCTCAGAGCTGAATTTTCAAATTTGTATTCAGTTCGCGATGCTTTTTATTATCGGGCTAATAGAAATCGTTATTTGCAAATTCCGGAAAAAAGTGCATTTTGATACCATGGGCTATAGTCCAGCAGAATTAACCAAAATAGCCTCGGATTTCATATTACTGTATTTTTGTCAATAAAAGGTTCTCAGAGCTGAATTTTCAAATTTGTGTTCAGTTCGCGATGCTTGTCATTATCAGGGTAATAGAAATCGTTATTTGCAAATTCCGGAAAAAAGTGTATTTTGATACCATGGGCTATAGTCCAGCAGAATTAACCAAAATAGCCTCGGATCTTATATATCTGTATATTTGTCAATAAAAGGTTCTCAGAGCTGAATTTTCAAATTTGTATTCAGTTCGCGATGCTTGTCATTATCAGGGTAATAGAAATCGTTATTTGCAAATTCCGGAAAAAAGTGCATTTTGATACCATGGGCTATAGTCCAGCAGAATTAACCAAAATAGCCTCGGATTTCATATTACTGTATTTTTGTCAATAAAAGGTTCTCAGAGCTGAATTTTCAAATTTGTATTCAGTTCGCGATGCTTGTCATTATCAGGGTAATAGAAATCGCTATTTGCAAATTCCGGAAAAAAGTGTATTTTGATACCATGGGCTATAGTCCAGCAGAATTAACCAAAATAGCCTCGGATTTCATATTACTGTATTTTTGTCAATAAAAGGTTCTCAGAGCTGAATTTTCAAATTTGTATTCAGTTCGCGATGCTTGTCATTATCAGGGTAATAGAAATCGTTATTTGCAAATTCCGGAAAAAAGTGCATTTTGATACCATGGGCTATAGTCCAGCAGAATTAACCAAAATAGCCTCGGATTTCATATTACTGTATTTTTGTCAATAAAAGGTTCTCAGAGCTGAATTTTCAAATTTGTATTCAGTTCGCGATGCTTGTCATTATCAGGGTAATAGAAATCGTTATTTGCAAATTCCGGAAAAAAGTGCATTTTGATACCATGGGCTATAGTCCAGCAGAATTAACCAAAATAGCCTCGGATCTTATATATCTGTATATTTGTCAATAAAAGGTTCTCAGAGCTGAATTTTCAAATTTGTATTCAGTTCGCGATGCTTTTTATTATCGGGCTAATAGAAATCGTTATTTGCAAATTCCGGAAAAAAGTGCATTTTGATACCATGGGCTATAGTCCAGCAGAATTAACCAAAATAGCCTCGGATTTCATATTACTGTATTTTTGTCAATAAAAGGTTCTCAGAGCTGAATTTTCAAATTTGTGTTCAGTTCGCGATGCTTGTCATTATCAGGGTAATAGAAATCGTTATTTGCAAATTCCGGAAAAAAGTGCATTTTGATACCATGGGCTATAGTCCAGCAGAATTAAGCAAAAAAAGCCTTGGATTTCATATTACTGTATTATTGTCAATAAAAGGTTCTCAGAGCTGAATTTTCAAATTTGTGTTCAGTTCGCGATGCTTGTCATTATCAGGGTAATAGAAATCGTTATTTGCAAATTCCGGAAAAAAGTGCATTTTGATACCATGGGCTATAGTCCAGCAGAATTAACCAAAATAGCCTCGGATTTCATATTACTGTATTTTTGTCAATAAAAGGTTCTCAGAGCTGAATTTTCAAATTTGTATTCAGTTCGCGATGCTTGTCATTATCAGGGTAATAGAAATCGTTATTTGCAAATTCCGGAAAAAAGTGCATTTTGATACCATGGGCTATAGTCCAGCAGAATTAACCAAAATAGCCTCGGATCTTATATATCTGTATATTTGTCAATAAAAGGTTCTCAGAGCTGAATTTTCAAATTTGTATTCAGTTCGCGATGCTTTTTATTATCGGGCTAATAGAAATCGTTATTTGCAAATTCCGGAAAAAAGTGCATTTTGATACCATGGGCTATAGTCCAGCAGAATTAACCAAAATAGCCTCGGATTTCATATTACTGTATTTTTGTCAATAAAAGGTTCTCAGAGCTGAATTTTCAAATTTGTATTCAGTTCGCGATGCTTGTCATTATCAGGGTAATAGAAATCGTTATTTGCAAATTCCGGAAAAAAGTGCATTTTGATACCATGGGCTATAGTCCAGCAGAATTAACCAAAATAGCCTCGGATCTTATATATCTGTATATTTGTCAATAAAAGGTTCTCAGAGCTGAATTTTCAAATTTGTATTCAGTTCGCGATGCTTGTCATTATCAGGGTAATAGAAATCGTTATTTGCAAATTCCGGAAAAAAGTGCATTTTGATACCATGGGCTATAGTCCAGCAGAATTAACCAAAATAGCCTCGGATTTCATATTACTGTATTTTTGTCAATAAAAGGTTCTCAGAGCTGAATTTTCAAATTTGTATTCAGTTCGCGATGCTTGTCATTATCAGGGTAATAGAAATCGTTATTTGCAAATTCCGGAAAAAAGTGCATTTTGATACCATGGGCTATAGTCCAGCAGAATTAAGCAAAAAAAGCCTTGGATTTCATATTACTGTATTATTGTCAATAAAAGGTTCTCAGAGCTGAATTTTCAAATTTGTATTCAGTTCGCGATGCTTGTCATTATCAGGGTAATAGAAATCGTTATTTGCAAATTCCGGAAAAAAGTGCATTTTGATACCATGGGCTATAGTCCAGCAGAATTAACCAAAATAGCCTCGGATTTCATATTACTGTATTTTTGTCAATAAAAGGTTCTCAGAGCTGAATTTTCAAATTTGTATTGAGTTCGCGATGCTGGTTATTATCGGGCTAATAGAAATCGTAATTTGATAATTCCGAAAAAAAGTGCATTTTGAAACCATGGGCTATAGTCCAGCAGAATTAAGCAAAAAAAGCCTTGGATTTCATATTACTGTATTATTGTCAATAAAAGGTTCTCAGAGCTGAATTTTCAAATTTGTATTCAGTTCGCGATGCTTGTCATTATCAGGGTAATAGAAATCGTTATTTGCAAATTCCGGAAAAAAGTGCATTTTGATACCATGGGCTATAGTCCAGCAGAATTAAGCAAAAAAAGCCTTGGATTTCATATTACTGTATTATTGTCAATAAAAGGTTCTCAGAGCTGAATTTTCAAATTTGTATTCAGTTCGCGATGCTTGTCATTATCAGGGTAATAGAAATCGTTATTTGCAAATTCCGGAAAAAAGTGCATTTTGATACCATGGGCTATAGTCCAGCAGAATTAACCAAAATAGCCTCGGATTTCATATTACTGTATTTTTGTCAATAAAAGGTTCTCAGAGCTGAATTTTCAAATTTGTATTCAGTTCGCGATGCTTGTCATTATCAGGGTAATAGAAATCGTTATTTGCAAATTCCGGAAAAAAGTGCATTTTGATACCATGGGCTATAGTCCAGCAGAATTAACCAAAATAGCCTCGGATCTTATATATCTGTATATTTGTCAATAAAAGGTTCTCAGAGCTGAATTTTCAAATTTGTATTCAGTTCGCGATGCTTTTTATTATCGGGCTAATAGAAATCGTTATTTGCAAATTCCGGAAAAAAGTGCATTTTGATACCATGGGCTATAGTCCAGCAGAATTAACCAAAATAGCCTCGGATTTCATATTACTGTATTTTTGTCAATAAAAGGTTCTCAGAGCTGAATTTTCAAATTTGTATTGAGTTCGCGATGCTGGTTATTATCGGGCTAATAGAAATCGTAATTTGCGAATTCCGAAAAAAAGTGCATTTTGAAACCATGGGCTATAGTCCAGCAGAATTAACCAAAATAGCCTCGGATTTCATATTACTGTATTATTGTCAATAAAAGGTTCTCAGAGCTGAATTTTCAAATTTGTATTCAGTTCGCGATGCTTGTCATTATCAGGGTAATAGAAATCGTTATTTGCAAATTCCGGAAAAAAGTGCATTTTGATACCATGGGCTATAGTCCAGCAGAATTAACCAAAATAGCCTCGGATTTCATATTACTGTATTTTTGTCAATAAAAGGTTCTCAGAGCTGAATTTTCAAATTTGTATTCAGTTCGCGATGCTTGTCATTATCAGGGTAATAGAAATCGTTATTTGCAAATTCCGGAAAAAAGTGCATTTTGATACCATGGGCTATAGTCCAGCAGAATTAACCAAAATAGCCTCGGATCTTATATATCTGTATATTTGTCAATAAAAGGTTCTCAGAGCTGAATTTTCAAATTTGTATTCAGTTCGCGATGCTTGTCATTATCAGGGTAATAGAAATCGTTATTTGCAAATTCCGGAAAAAAGTGCATTTTGATACCATGGGCTATAGTCCAGCAGAATTAACCAAAATAGCCTCGGATTTCATATTACTGTATTTTTGTCAATAAAAGGTTCTCAGAGCTGAATTTTCAAATTTGTATTCAGTTCGCGATGCTTGTCATTATCAGGGTAATAGAAATCGTTATTTGCAAATTCCGGAAAAAAGTGCATTTTGATACCATGGGCTATAGTCCAGCAGAATTAACCAAAATAGCCTCGGATTTCATATTACTGTATTTTTGTCAATAAAAGGTTCTCAGAGCTGAATTTTCAAATTTGTATTCAGTTCGCGATGCTTGTCATTATCAGGGTAATAGAAATCGTTATTTGCAAATTCCGGAAAAAAGTGCATTTTGATACCATGGGCTATAGTCCAGCAGAATTAACCAAAATAGCCTCGGATCTTATATATCTGTATATTTGTCAATAAAAGGTTCTCAGAGCTGAATTTTCAAATTTGTATTCAGTTCGCGATGCTTTTTATTATCGGGCTAATAGAAATCGTTATTTGCAAATTCCGGAAAAAAGTGCATTTTGATACCATGGGCTATAGTCCAGCAGAATTAACCAAAATAGCCTCGGATTTCATATTACTGTATTATTGTCAATAAAAGGTTCTCAGAGCTGAATTTTCAAATTTGTATTCAGTTCGCGATGCTTGTCATTATCAGGGTAATAGAAATCGTTATTTGCAAATTCCGGAAAAAAGTGCATTTTGATACCATGGGCTATAGTCCAGCAGAATTAACCAAAATAGCCTCGGATTTCATATTACTGTATTTTTGTCAATAAAAGGTTCTCAGAGCTGAATTTTCAAATTTGTATTCAGTTCGCGATGCTTGTCATTATCAGGGCAATAGAAATCGTTATTTGCAAATTCCGGAAAAAAGTGCATTTTGATACCATGGGCTATAGTCCAGCAGAATTAACCAAAATAGCCTCGGATTTCATATTACTGTATTTTTGTCAATAAAAGGTTCTCAGAGCTGAATTTTCAAATTTGTATTGAGTTCGCGATGCTGGTTATTATCGGGCTAATAGAAATCGTAATTTGATAATTCCGAAAAAAAGTGCATTTTGAAACCATGGGCTATAGTCCAGCAGAATTAACCAAAATAGCCTCGGATTTCATATTACTGTATTTTTGTCAATAAAAGGTTCTCAGAGCTGAATTTTCAAATTTGTATTCAGTTCGCGATGCTTGTCATTATCAGGGTAATAGAAATCGTTATTTGCAAATTCCGGAAAAAAGTGCATTTTGATACCATGGGCTATAGTCCAGCAGAATTAACCAAAATAGCCTCGGATTTCATATTACTGTATTTTTGTCAATAAAAGGTTCTCAGAGCTGAATTTTCAAATTTGTATTCAGTTCGCGATGCTTGTCATTATCAGGGTAATAGAAATCGTTATTTGCAAATTCCGGAAAAAAGTGCATTTTGATACCATGGGCTATAGTCCAGCAGAATTAACCAAAATAGCCTCGGATCTTATATATCTGTATATTTGTCAATAAAAGGTTCTCAGAGCTGAATTTTCAAATTTGTATTCAGTTCGCGATGCTTTTTATTATCGGGCTAATAGAAATCGTTATTTGCAAATTCCGGAAAAAAGTGCATTTTGATACCATGGGCTATAGTCCAGCAGAATTAACCAAAATAGCCTCGGATTTCATATTACTGTATTATTGTCAATAAAAGGTTCTCAGAGCTGAATTTTCAAATTTGTATTCAGTTCGCGATGCTTGTCATTATCAGGGTAATAGAAATCGTTATTTGCAAATTCCGGAAAAAAGTGCATTTTGATACCATGGGCTATAGTCCAGCAGAATTAACCAAAATAGCCTCGGATTTCATATTACTGTATTTTTGTCAATAAAAGGTTCTCAGAGCTGAATTTTCAAATTTGTATTCAGTTCGCGATGCTTGTCATTATCAGGGTAATAGAAATCGTTATTTGCAAATTCCGGAAAAAAGTGCATTTTGATACCATGGGCTATAGTCCAGCAGAATTAACCAAAATAGCCTCGGATCTTATATATCTGTATATTTGTCAATAAAAGGTTCTCAGAGCTGAATTTTCAAATTTGTATTCAGTTCGCGATGCTTTTTATTATCGGGCTAATAGAAATCGTTATTTGCAAATTCCGGAAAAAAGTGCATTTTGATACCATGGGCTATAGTCCAGCAGAATTAACCAAAATAGCCTCGGATTTCATATTACTGTATTTTTGTCAATAAAAGGTTCTCAGAGCTGAATTTTCAAATTTGTATTCAGTTCGCGATGCTTTTTATTATCGGGCTAATAAAAATCGTAATTTGCGAATTCCGAAAAAAGTGCATTTTGAAACCATGGGCTATAGTCCAGCAGAATTAACCAAAATAGCCTCGGATTTCATATTACTGTATTTTTGTCAATAAAAGGTTCTCAGAGCTGAATTTTCAAATTTGTATTCAGTTCGCGATGCTTGTCATTATCAGGGTAATAGAAATCGTTATTTGCAAATTCCGGAAAAAAGTGCATTTTGATACCATGGGCTATAGTCCAGCAGAATTAACCAAAATAGCCTCGGATCTTATATATCTGTATATTTGTCAATAAAAGGTTCTCAGAGCTGAATTTTCAAATTTGTATTCAGTTCGCGATGCTTTTATTATCGGGCTAATAGAAATCGTTATTTGCAAATTCCGGAAAAAAGTGCATTTTGATACCATGGGCTATAGTCCAGCAGAATTAACCAAAATAGCCTCGGATTTCATATTACTGTATTTTTGTCAATAAAAGGTTCTCAGAGCTGAATTTTCAAATTTGTATTCAGTTCGCGATGCTTGTCATTATCAGGGTAATAGAAATCGTTATTTGCAAATTCCGGAAAAAAGTGCATTTTGATACCATGGGCTATAGTCCAGCAGAATTAACCAAAATAGCCTCGGATCTTATATATCTGTATATTTGTCAATAAAAGGTTCTCAGAGCTGAATTTTCAAATTTGTATTCAGTTCGCGATGCTTTTTATTATCGGGCTAATAGAAATCGTTATTTGCAAATTCCGGAAAAAAGTGCATTTTGATACCATGGGCTATAGTCCAGCAGAATTAACCAAAATAGCCTCGGATTTCATATTACTGTATTTTTGTCAATAAAAGGTTCTCAGAGCTGAATTTTCAAATTTGTATTCAGTTCGCGATGCTTGTCATTATCAGGGTTATAGAAATCGTTATTTGCAAATTCCGGAAAAAAGTGCATTTTGAAACCATGGGCTATAGTCCAGCAGAATTAACCAAAATAGCCTCGGATTTCATATTACTGTATTTTTGTCAATAAAAGGTTCTCAGAGCTGAATTTTCAAATTTGTATTCAGTTCGCGATGCTTGTCATTATCAGGGTTATAGAAATCGTTATTTGCAAATTCCGGAAAAAGTGCATTTTGAAACCATGGGCTATAGTCCAGCAGAATTAACCAAAATAGCCTCGGATTTCATATTACTGTATTTTTGTCAATAAAAGGTTCTCAGAGCAGAATTTTCAAATTTGTATTCAGTCCGCGATGCTTTTTATTATCGGGCTAATAGAAATCGTTATTTGCAAATTCCGGAAAAAAGTGCATTTTGATACCATGGGCTATAGTCCAGCAGAATTAACCAAAATAGCCTCGGATTTCATATTACTGTATTTTTGTCAATAAAAGGTTCTCAGAGCTGAATTTTCAAATTTGTATTCAGTTCGCGATGCTTGTCATTATCAGGGTAATAGAAATCGTTATTTGCAAATTCCGGAAAAAAGTGCATTTTGATACCATGGGCTATAGTCCAGCAGAATTAACCAAAATAGCCTCGGATCTTATATATCTGTATATTTGTCAATAAAAGGTTCTCAGAGCTGAATTTTCAAATTTGTATTCAGTTCGCGATGCTTTTTATTATCGGGCTAATAGAAATCGTTATTTGCAAATTCCGGAAAAAAGTGCATTTTGATACCATGGGCTATAGTCCAGCAGAATTAACCAAAATAGCCTCGGATTTCATATTACTGTATTTTTGTCAATAAAAGGTTCTCAGAGCTGAATTTTCAAATTTGTATTCAGTTCGCGATGCTTGTCATTATCAGGGTTATAGAAATCGTTATTTGCAAATTCCGGAAAAAAGTGCATTTTGAAACCATGGGCTATAGTCCAGCAGAATTAACCAAAATAGCCTCGGATTTCATATTACTGTATTTTTGTCAATAAAAGGTTCTCAGAGCTGAATTTTCAAATTTGTATTCAGTTCGCGATGCTTGTCATTATCAGGGTTATAGAAATCGTTATTTGCAAATTCCGGAAAAAAGTGCATTTTGAAACCATGGGCTATAGTCCAGCAGAATTAACCAAAATAGCCTCGGATTTCATATTACTGTATTTTTGTCAATAAAAGGTTCTCAGAGCAGAATTTTCAAATTTGTATTCAGTCCGCGATGCTTGTTATTATCGGGCTAATAGAAATCGTAATTTGCGAATTCCGGAAAAAAGTGCATTTTGAAACCATGGGCTATAGACCAGCAGAATTAACCAAAATAGCCTCGGATCTTATATATCTGTATTTTTGTCAATAAAAGGCTCTCAGAGCCAAATGTTCAAATTTATATTCAGTTCGCGATGCTTGTCATTATCAGGGTAATAGAAATCGTTATTTGCAAATTCCGGAAAAAAGTGCATTTTGATACCATGGGCTATAGTCCAGCAGAATTAACCAAAATAGCCTCGGATCTTATATATCTGTATTTTTGTCAATAAAAGGTTCTCAGAGCTGAATTTTCAAATTTGTATTCAGTTCGCGATGCTTGTCATTATCGGGCTAATAGAAATCGTAATTTGCGAATTCCGAAAAAAAGTGCATTTTGAAACCATGGGCTATAGTCCAGCAGAATTAACCAAAATAGCCTCGGATCTTATATATCTGTATTTTTGTCAATAAAAGGTTCTCAGAGCCGAATTTTCAAATTTGTATTCAGTTCGCGATGCTTTTTATTATCGGGCTAATAGAAATCGTTATTTGCAAATTCCGGAAAAAAGTGCATTTTGATACCATGGGCTATAGTCCAGCAGAATTAACCAAAATAGCCTCGGATCTTATATATCTGTATATTTGTCAATAAAAGGTTCTCAGAGCTGAATTTTCAAATTTGTATTCAGTTCGCGATGCTTGTCATTATCAGGGTAATAGAAATCGTTATTTGCAAATTCCGGAAAAAAGTGCATTTTGATACCATGGGCTATAGTCCAGCAGAATTAACCAAAATAGCCTCGGATTTCATATTACTGTATTTTTGTCAATAAAAGGTTCTCAGAGCTGAATTTTCAAATTTGTATTCAGTTCGCGATGCTTGTCATTATCAGGGTAATAGAAATCGTTATTTGCAAATTCCGGAAAAAAGTGCATTTTGATACCATGGGCTATAGTCCAGCAGAATTAACCAAAATAGCCTCGGATCTTATATATCTGTATATTTGTCAATAAAAGGTTCTCAGAGCTGAATTTTCAAATTTGTATTCAGTTCGCGATGCTTGTCATTATCAGGGTAATAGAAATCGTTATTTGCAAATTCCGGAAAAAAGTGCATTTTGATACCATGGGCTATAGTCCAGCAGAATTAACCAAAATAGCCTCGGATCTTATATATCTGTATATTTGTCAATAAAAGGTTCTCAGAGCTGAATTTTCAAATTTGTATTCAGTTCGCGATGCTTGTCATTATCAGGGTAATAGAAATCGTTATTTGCAAATTCCGGAAAAAAGTGCATTTTGATACCATGGGCTATAGTCCAGCAGAATTAACCAAAATAGCCTCGGATTTCATATTACTGTATTTTTGTCAATAAAAGGTTCTCAGAGCTGAATTTTCAAATTTGTATTCAGTTCGCGATGCTTGTCATTATCAGGGTAATAGAAATCGTTATTTGCAAATTCCGGAAAAAAGTGCATTTTGATACCATGGGCTATAGTCCAGCAGAATTAACCAAAATAGCCTCGGATTTCATATTACTGTATTTTTGTCAATAAAAGGTTCTCAGAGCTGAATTTTCAAATTTGTATTCAGTTCGCGATGCTTGTCATTATCAGGGTAATAGAAATCGTTATTTGCAAATTCCGGAAAAAAGTGCATTTTGATACCATGGGCTATAGTCCAGCAGAATTAACCAAAATAGCCTCGGATTTCATATTACTGTATTTTTGTCAATAAAAGGTTCTCAGAGCTGAATTTTCAAATTTGTATTCAGTTCGCGATGCTTGTCATTATCAGGGTAATAGAAATCGTTATTTGCAAATTCCGGAAAAAAGTGCATTTTGATACCATGGGCTATAGTCCAGCAGAATTAACCAAAATAGCCTCGGATTTCATATTACTGTATTTTTGTCAATAAAAGGTTCTCAGAGCTGAATTTTCAAATTTGTATTCAGTTCGCGATGCTTGTCATTATCAGGGTAATAGAAATCGTTATTTGCAAATTCCGGAAAAAAGTGCATTTTGATACCATGGGCTATAGTCCAGCAGAATTAAGCAAAAAAAGCCTTGGATTTCATATTACTGTATTATTGTCAATAAAAGGTTCTCAGAGCTGAATTTTCAAATTTGTATTCAGTTCGCGATGCTTGTCATTATCAGGGTAATAAAAATCGTTATTTGCAAATTCCGGAAAAAAGTGCATTTTGATACCATGGGCTATAGTCCAGCAGAATTAACCAAAATAGCCTCGGATTTCATATTACTGTATTTTTGTCAATAAAAGGTTCTCAGAGCTGAATTTTCAAATTTGTATTCAGTTCGCGATGCTTGTCATTATCAGGGTAATAGAAATCGTTATTTGCAAATTCCGGAAAAAAGTGCATTTTGATACCATGGGCTATAGTCCAGCAGAATTAACCAAAATAGCCTCGGATTTCATATTACTGTATTTTTGTCAATAAAAGGTTCTCAGAGCTGAATTTTCAAATTTGTATTCAGTTCGCGATGCTTGTCATTATCAGGGTAATAGAAATCGTTATTTGCAAATTCCGGAAAAAAGTGCATTTTGATACCATGGGCTATAGTCCAGCAGAATTAACCAAAATAGCCTCGGATTTCATATTACTGTATTTTTGTCAATAAAAGGTTCTCAGAGCTGAATTTTCAAATTTGTATTCAGTTCGCGATGCTTGTCATTATCAGGGTAATAGAAATCGTTATTTGCAAATTCCGGAAAAAAGTGCATTTTGATACCATGGGCTATAGTCCAGCAGAATTAAGCAAAAAAAGCCTTGGATTTCATATTACTGTATTATTGTCAATAAAAGGTTCTCAGAGCTGAATTTTCAAATTTGTATTCAGTTCGCGATGCTTGTCATTATCAGGGTAATAAAAATCGTTATTTGCAAATTCCGGAAAAAAGTGCATTTTGATACCATGGGCTATAGTCCAGCAGAATTAACCAAAATAGCCTCGGATTTCATATTACTGTATTTTTGTCAATAAAAGGTTCTCAGAGCTGAATTTTCAAATTTGTATTCAGTTCGCGATGCTTGTCATTATCAGGGTAATAGAAATCGTTATTTGCAAATTCCGGAAAAAAGTGCATTTTGATACCATGGGCTATAGTCCAGCAGAATTAACCAAAATAGCCTCGGATTTCATATTACTGTATTTTTGTCAATAAAAGGTTCTCAGAGCTGAATTTTCAAATTTGTATTCAGTTCGCGATGCTTATCATTATCAGGGTAATAGAAATCGTAATTTGCGAATTCCGAAAAAAAGTGCATTTTGAAACCATGGGCTATAGTCCAGCAGAATTAACCAAAATAGCCTCGGATTTCATATTACTGTATTTTTGTCAATAAAAGGTTCTCAGAGCTGAATTTTCAAATTTGTATTCAGTTCGCGATGCTTGTCATTATCAGGGTAATAGAAATCGTTATTTGCAAATTCCGGAAAAAAGTGCATTTTGATACCATGGGCTATAGTCCAGCAGAATTAAGCAAAAAAAGCCTTGGATTTCATATTACTGTATTATTGTCAATAAAAGGTCCTCAGAGCTGAATTTTCAAATTTGTATTCAGTTCGCGATGCTTATCATTATCAGGGTAATAGAAATCGTAATTTGCGAATTCCGAAAAAAAGTGCATTTTGAAACCATGGGCTATAGTCCAGCAGAATTAACCAAAAGACTGGAAAGATAAAAACTAAAAATAGGTCTGAGAATAATACTGCTTGGAAAAGTATTTGAGAATGGTATTTTTAAAACTTGAAGCTCGTGATGTTCTTTTTATTCTTTTTATTTGTTAATGACTTCCAAAAGTTAGTTAAGAATAGCCGTAATGAGTTCGAGTACTAAAATGGTTTAACTACAAAATTTATAGTTCTGTTTGAATGGGCGTATCTAAGTTTCTTATATATAACTTCAAGATACTTAACTAATTATTTGAAGTAAAATGCTCTCATGAGCATAATTTTCGTATTTGTGGGTACGAAACGCGCACATAGCCTAACCAAAGCTTACGAAGGCAACCATAAATTTGACCTACAATTTTATTTATTTAATCACTGCAGGACAGGGTTGAATTAATCTTAAATCCTAAGCTTGTTACCTAAGAAACGAATATAATTTGTGTTTTCTATAGAAAAATAGACGGAATGTTTTCACAGGTTTTCTGAGATATCAAAGTAAAACCATTTGCAACCGACCAGTTATGTATTTCAGCAAAGGTCTTCATTGAGTCTGAAAAAGAGATCTATTATAAGATCAAGACAACTTAACGGGTTAACTTGGACGTCATCTGCAAAGGTGTAAATTAACGTTGTTGTTGTTTAAGCTAATTTACATTGAATTGAGTTGTCATAGATGTGCTGGCACAACAATAGGGTTCCAGGGCAATATAATGGTTTGTTCAACTTGATTTTACTGATTTTTGATAAGTACATGTCAAAAAAATTTACAGTTTAATTGAGAGAACCAGTTGATGCTGATGTTTTGGTTTTCTATGCGGTGTCATCCACGATGGTGGCTTAAGTCTACTTCTTTGTAGAACACTGCTGGTCCTTCGTCGACGTGAGGAGGCAAAAGGTCCTCTTGCAATATCGCCATTGCATTGAGGTACCTATGCTATTCTATTTCATGAATGGCCAAGTTGCTGATGATGTTATTGTCGTAGGTTCTTGAAGCCAAATAGAGTTCACTGTTCCTTAGGGGCTTCATTGTTACACAGTCCACGAAGGAGATGTTTTAAATAAATTCTTTTTTATTAAAAGCAAAAGAGAAGTTGAAAAAATTACTCAATTCTTTTTATTGACCTTTGGAAAGGCCTGAGTGCTGTATATATCCGGACCTATGTCATTTGAACTTCGCCTCCAAAATTTTGACACCATTCAAAGAAATATCTGCAGAAGCTACATAATTTAATATGAAGATGAGACTATTCAGCATCACCCACAAAGAAATAACACTTTCGTGCATTGCCTAGAACTTGACCGAAGCAAAGTTAGTCGAAATTCTCGAACACGACGTAGGGTCTGCACCTGGTCCAACTCCACAACTTCCCACAGTCCTTATCGCTAATCCCAAATTCCATTCCCACAAGTCGACTTTTCAATGTCAAAAATAATTGTAATTATATTTAGTCTAAGTTGGGCAATCAAATAAAGAGGTTCATCCTCCCGAAAAGAAAAAATTATTTTTTTATTTCAAATAGACTAACTTACATGTGAATGTACACATCATCGTACACCTACGAATTTTTTTCAATCATTTAAAATCTAAACGAGAAGTATGGTCATTGAGCAAGTCTACTTCTCATTGAATTCAACTTCGACATCCACGAAATATTTTTCGCTTGCATTGTTTCAATTTCACATATTCCTCCATATTGGTTTTGTCATCAAATAGAATCCATATCATGTTAACGAACCACTAGCAATGGCCCCCGAATTTTGTGGAAGGCATAACAAGCTGAATGCTGTCGTTATGTACTAAAATGATGGTTGATGTATTTGGATACGTCAGCAGTACAGCCCAGAACCACCGAAAATGACAGCTCACAGTTGTCACATCCGGTTTTTATCTTGTCTCAGAACTGAAAATATTTTAGTGTACTAGAATCGAACAAAATGTTTATCCAATAACAAAACCAAATTTGCAAGAGAGGAATTTTCATTTTCGTAACTCGAAGTACACTTAGGCTAGAATTGTTTTTTGTTTTTAAGATATTTTATTCCATTTCAAATCCAAAATCTTTGTAGATTATAAGGAATGATTTGTGATATTGTACTTTGCAGAGGACATAGGGAATAAAGCTTTCTCTGCGGTTAGTTAAATTTACGACAACTGTTTCCAGCAGTTGGCTTAATCAATCAAATAACGCAATTTTGGCTTTCAATGCCTGATGTGTTAACGATTTATCAGAATGAGCCGAAAACACAGTACGGCAAAATGTAATCGGATTGGCGTGAAATCTCACAATCATTGTTGCAAGTTCATTTTTAATGGTTTCAATGGTTTCTTGGAAGTTAATCAATTTTTTTAATTTAAATTGCGTGATTTATGAATTTAATAGCCGAAATGAGTCATTGGTCATGGGCCAACCGAGTGTCTGGTTGTAAGCTTAAGAAGTCACCGCGAATACGAAAATCCTCCTGGGCTATCAATGTCAACAAAGATGCCAGAACATACGGGACTTAACAGGTTCAATCCTCGAACAATTCAGAACCTTAAAGATAATTTTTCCTGCCTAAAGTTGCTAGCCTTGACAACCGCAAGAGTGTTTGAAGAGGAATGATCAGAGCGATATTCTAAATATATATTAAACGACCATATATTAAAAATAATAGTAACGCTCTAATTTGTTTTACTTTACTTGGTAATAACAAAATTTAACTTTCCTTTAGACAGCGATTATTTTTCTTTAATATCGTTCATATTCTCAATATGGTAATCACTGAAAATTGTCTGGCAATGGTGATTGTCACTCGATATCTGCACATTTTTTTAAAAACAAATAAACAATATTTCTTTAAAATCAGCTTTTATTAGTTGTTAATTATATTAACAAGAACTAAAATGTTGAATCACGCTTTAAGTATTATTAATCAATAAATAGATATTTTTTTGATTTTATTTCTTGTTTAAGAACAACTTATGAAAACTCGTTTTTAAAATAGTCTCCTCTATTTTTTTTCATTATTTATGATGTTAAATATATGGTTAAGTTATTTCTGTCTTATTTATTTACATGCTTTTAATAGTCGACAAACTTAATAATCAGACCGTAGAATCAACTTACTTGTCGAGGGTTGGCACCTTCTGAATCCACCAACAGACCCTGGATACCATCTCGGTAGAGTCCTTGTCAAGCTGAACCAAATTGTATGTGAATACAAAATTTCGTATCGGTTGTTA
The DNA here is from genome assembly GCA_963555765.1 of Orthonevra nobilis. Taxonomy (NCBI): domain Eukaryota; kingdom Metazoa; phylum Arthropoda; class Insecta; order Diptera; family Syrphidae; genus Orthonevra; species Orthonevra nobilis. Next base: position 74,628,450 of record OY743225.1, read on the forward strand.
ACCGTTGAGCCCATCTTATAAACACGATCATTTCGAAATGACGTCGTTCATTCTATTGAGCTATTTCATTTTATAACCGTATTGATTGGGTTGACAAAATATACACCATCCGCCATCCTGTGGCGACGGCCATTTTAAAATGAAATGAAAATGAATTCCGGCGGAGGCGAAAATTCAGAAAACTGGTTTGAGACAAAATGGTCCTAAATTTTGTTGCAAAATTTGTTAACACAGGCTGACAAACAGACATCTGGACAGGTTATTAGGTTCCAGGTTCCGGGTTCAAATCCGGATATGAACGTCTGGCATTTTTTACAGCCCCACCTCTGACGAGTGACTGACCTGACAGTCCTCCGATGGGTACAACTGTCAAGATAAAGCTTCAAATGGCGTTCGAACATAAGGTCTTATCCTAAATCGAAATCTTAAAAGACCTTGAGTCCACCAGTGCGAAGAGTAAAATAAACAGTTTGCTTTTTTGGATGTAATGAAGTTTCTTGTGTCTCTATTGCATTTTCCTCTAACAAAGAATTAAAAGTACAATCCCTGGTGACGTAGTTATTGTTCCTCCAGGAAGACAGTTTAGGAGTGTGAGGCCCATTTCACACTAAGCCTGCTACTGGTTACCCGGCCCAGTTGGCCGGTTTTCTCAAAAAATATGTATGCTTTCACACACATCCGGCAGCCGTTAGACAGCAAGTTATGAAATGTGAATTTAATTCCATTCGTGGCATTGACTCGGTCGGTAGTGATGGTTAAAAATCAACTTCTGGCATTGTTTTTGGTTCTTAGGCGAATAAAAAAAGAAGGCCAAATAGAATTCATTGCGTCATGCAATTAATGCAAAGCGGAAGGAATGTAGAGTTTCTTATGTTTAATTTTATCAACTGCGTGAAGATCCTGAAAAGTTTTTTAATTACTTTAGGATTTAAGATTCAAGATTTCTACCCACACATTTTTCGTGACGTTTCGGTCTTTTTACGCTTGTAAGCTTTTGTCCCAAACCATGGGCCTTGCTGATCAATTCGGATGGAAACATTAAAACCGACTACGGCAACCAGGCATGTTTGAAGACAAAATTTGATTTTTTATACCCAGTACTGACTTGAGAACCGTTTACCCGATTTTTGGCAGCCGGCTGTGGCAGCATTTTCACCAATTTGGGACAAACAAAAGCTCAGCTGTAGACGCTGGATGCACAGTTCTTCCTACAATTCCTACACTTTGTTCTACTTAAATCAAAGAAATGGATTTCAATCTTTATCCTTATGTATAAACTTCTAGCTTATATCCTCAGCCTCATTAGTCTTAGGCGATCCTTTGTGTTTTGTTACCTTTTCCGTAGTTTGATATTTCTCACTGTAGATTAGTGTATTGAAGACCATTGTTTTCGAGCTATTCAGTCTTTTCCGATTTCTGAAAACGAAAATTTATCGATATTTCTCATCTTGACAATGGTCTCCCGCAACTGCTCTAATTGGGTAATTGGGTATTTATTATGAGCACGTTGTGTACTTTACTGTAAGTTCCAGGTGAACTCTGTCCTTTTGGACATTAAGGGAATATATAAAAATCCTTCATTATGCAGAAAAGAGCCTGACTTGACAATTTTCCTTAGTGGGTCTTTGATATGCTCAGTGACCAAATTTTCACAGCTTCAATAGGCATATTCAGTTATTGGGTACGCTTGTGACTTGTGTAGAGATGTTGTTTCCAAAAACAAGCAGTTTGGCCTTGCTATTTGGACAGGATCCTTTTCAATAAAGTTTTGTTTTAGAGTGGTCCTTTACAGCCAAAACTTTCGTTTTCCGCTCATATCCAAGATCACTAGCATCACATGGCAATACCATAAGCTTTTCAGTAAAACTGCATAATACTCATAGTAACATTTTTTATTATTATTTTGCTTATTTTATTAAGAGTCAAGATTTGGAATGGTTTTATATTGTTATGACGAGATGTTGACGTAAGATAGTTAGTTTCATAAATAGAAACGTGTTGGCTGTTATTTTGATGGCAAAATTATGAATTTGGGAAACTTCAAAGATTTAATTAAAAGTATAAACTGATTTGCAGAGCAGAACTAAAGCTACGATACATTTTTTCGTACGCCTACGTGAAAATTCTTTGCTCTTTGTTTAACAAAGCATGGTTTTCAGTTTTTCCTCCTCACCATGATGCATCAATCCCGACTGAAATTTAGAAAGGAACTACCTAAACAATCTTATTTAATGTTGAGATTTGCTGGTCTGAAAATCCAGAAATTTCAGGGAAATTTCGCCCTGCAAAATTGTTCGTTTTATGTTCTCCATTTTGTTTGAATGCATCATTCATTTTTCTTCCGGATTAAACCAGAAAAAATTCCAGGTCTGTACTGAATCTTAGTCAACGGAACCCTATTAATAAGCCTCCGATGCCCACTCGTCCGTCCATACGTCAGTCACAGAGTTGTTTCTTCTGAACCATAAAAATCCTTTAAAGTAGGGTCTCCATACAAAATAAATGTTTTCAAAAACTGCTAAGAATTAAAAATTGACTTACTCGTAGGTGCAATTCTTTATTCCCTCGCAAGGAAGCAGGCTATGTGAAATCTATAACAAAATAGTATCTAGTGTTGCATGTTGACCGGTTGTACGGAATTTGTATCTGCGACCGAATGCCTTAATTTCGATTTAAATGATCAAAACAGAGAAATAAAACCAACATTTTAAAAATACAATAATTTATTAATTACTTCATTAAACATTCTATTTTATATTTTTTTATGTTTTAATATATTTTAAAGAGGAAGAATTTGCCTTTGATATATGTTATGTATTTGTGTACGTTTGTTATGTCAATTACAATAAGTTCCATAGATATATTACTCATGTTTTACACTAACACATTTAAAGCTCTTGAGTTTATATTTTTATTTGCTTTTAATAAGAGTACTTAGCGATTATTGGTTAATTTTTTTTTTTAAATAAAATTTAACAAAGAACATCATATTTAACGATGCTTGTGTGTTTTCATGGATCGACTGCAACTAAGCTTCATATGTCAATTAAGAAAGATTTGCATCTCTGAAACTGAAAAAGATTGTTAAAAAAGGGGTCGAGCCTTTCCTGCATTTGAGTGAGAAATTAAAAAGACGAGTAAAACTGATGCTCTTAATTTTATTTAAAATTAAAATTTAAATTTACACATTTTTAGACTCTGATCTTCTGATCAACAAAATTAGTAAGTTTTAAAATAAGTTGGTAGTTAAACTTATAACACGAAGATAAAATAGATAAAAGCGTGAACCCTCAAATTAATCAAGATATAAATCTTAAAAAGTCGATGTGCATGTACAGTTTTTAACATGCCCAACTATTGGGATTGTGGTTATGACATAATTGTTTCTTTCTTTTCGTTTTTTTGTCGTTTTGTCCGGGCGGTTACCAAATATGTTTAAAACCACTTTCATGGAAAATTGTTTGGAAGCAAGGACATTTTGCGATGAACTTATAATATGATAATGTCTATGAAATTGGCTTTATTTATCATCCGAATTACCTTAGATACCCACTGGAGCATGTATCTGGAAGATTAACATCACGCAGGTTACAAATGTTTCTGGTTTTGTGACTCAACTGAAGAAGTGATAAACCGGGTTAATAAATAGACTGAAAATTATTCGGACGTAACCGAGTATTATAATTCCAGTTGCCTTATGATTTTTCAAAAATGAATCGTTTTCAAAAAAGGTACTAGTCCACTGAATTCGAGCTCGACTAATTCGAAAATGTTTTGTGGCCATACGAAAATTTACGGAGCGTAATAGCTTACAAAGCTATTTTTGCAAAATTTTTGGTATCGAAGTAAGATTGAAATTTCCTCAAATAAGACAGATTTTCAAGCCTCAAAAACCCATTAAATTCCAAATGAGGATCAGACATTGTCATCAATGGAAAAAAGAAAAGCTTTCCGATCCTTTTCCGCACAAGCTCACGTTCGTAGAAAACCTAACTGGCAAATCAGATGTGGTTGTTCAACCAGTTTCAAAGATTGAAAGATTGAACTGTTTTTTTCCAATGTAACTTCAACGAAACTTTCAATAGTGCGATTAATCAAGAATCCTTAAAATGACAGGACCTGGCAATTATTGGAAAAAATTTTGAGTTAGTTATTTTCCAGAAAGGAAAACATTTCACGAAACTACGTATCAATGCATGTTATTAAAAAATTGGTCTCAGATATGAACTGATTTCTCAACGCTCCGTTTGGATTGTTGAAAAATTGCTGTGACGCTTAGTAAAAAAACAAAAAAAAATACAGATAGAGTCTTCAAATGTTGGCAATGATCTCTTCAAGGTAACTCTATGGTTATAATTAAAACCGATTTCGAATGACCCGAAGAAGAAACGTAATCGTAAAAACTTGGTAATAAAATTAACTGATGGCGTAAATGTTGTGCGGATGGAGCAAAATACTTCTTATCTAAGGTGAAATAATTTGGTACGAATACTAGACACGGCCAATTCACTCTTATGAGAATTGTTGTCTAGAAAAACGTTCAGTAAAATGAAGAAAACTGTTCTAGGGAATAACATGGGAGATTTAGGCGGTATTTCGCTAGATTCATCCAGACATCTGATAAAAAGATTAAGTAAGATTTAATAATAGAGTTCCGTTGGCACCCTTTGGTTACGAAACCCTAAAATTGAATTTGACTCTTTAAATAAAGAGACATTTTTTATAATCTGCATTCCAGATTTATGTCATGTGTATTATTTCCGAAGTGATTTTGTAAATGAGTGCGGTTTTTCATAGATGTAGACATTTTTTCATACAATGTTTTCTTCTTCCTTTTTTTAATGTTTTTTTTCATTTAAATTTATTTACTTTCACAACTTATTTTACTTGCTTTTATTTGATAAGACGCGCCACACAATCTGACAGTTTGTGACAGTTCTCCACAGCGTCTTTGTATTGTGTTCCAGCAGCAATGCGAAGAGACTGGAACTACAAATGACAAATGAGTCATAAACGTCGACCAGATGGTGCACACAATTGGCCATTACACGTTCGTCTCTGCAGAGCATTTGAGCTGAAACTGTTCCCTTACAAAATGCAGACATGTACGAGTATCAGTTTCCGACTGCAGACGGCCAATCAAGTCTTCTTCGCTCTCCTGAGCCTAAACTACGAAATTTAAGATATCCGATTATTATGCATCTTTAGGGACTACGTTCGTTTCCATTTTAATGAATAAAAACTTTCCACCTCTGAGGAACTAAAAACCACCTTGAATCCAATCAAAGTCTCTCCTTGGGACGCCATTTACGCCGAAGGATCATTAGGCCTCATTTTTTTGAGAATAACGCATGTAATATGGTTCCAATGATTTTTTACTACCTCTAATTAATGATTAGCAATTGGTGGACATGACGGTGCAATCGCACACACAGCCCGTGCGACAGTATACATTTTAATGGACGCGTTTCTGGTTCGCCTCATATCTCGTTTTGGCGATTTCAAACTTCGCCGGACTGTGTTGCATTTTGTTGAAAATGAGAGTGAAAAAATGGAAGGGTTGCGCTGGCGGAAAGCATTAAGACATGCGTCACAAATCCCGTGTCTCTTCTTACAAAGAAGTAAGTGTGTTGTAAGTTAACAGATACATTTGTTGTTTAACAAATTATAATTAATTTTGAGTGGGCTTCGATGGCCGCTTTTCCCCCCAATTTTGAAACTTGCCTCTACTCTTGAAGCTCTTAAGGGAGGATTACAGTGTAAAATAACAAAACAAGTGAATACATGATACCATCGAAATTATGATTGTAAACATTAAGGATGTTGTTCTCGACAACTTTCAAACCGTCAAAGACGTGGTTTCATGCTACCTACAAACGATAGCGTTCAATGAAATAGTTTTGATGAAGATGTTCCAAATGGAGAAACTTGGTAGTTAAAGCTTCAAATGTTCACCTTGTTTCATTCACATAAACAATGAGTTGAGAAAGGAAAGGCGGCATTTACTTCGCTTAGTAAACTCTTCTACTCCAGCTATCTTGGTTCAGATGTGAAGGCCATTTTCTACCAAGCATTTCATTCTGACCTATGCAAGTGTGGTGGACCTTAAATTCATGTTACATTGAAAAATATCGAATATTCGAGAGAAAATGCTTGCGACCTTGCACTAAGTTGTGCAGAAGTGCGCCCATCCCCATTCAAATATTTCGTCGAAGAAATACCGATAATGGCGGACAACATCGCAAACATTGACAATCGTTGGGTGGTACTATATTCGCCTCTGCTGAGGAACGATTGAATGCTTATATATATGTTGTGTTCTGCAGTGCAGCGAAGAGCATCAAATACATTTGCGAGTATGTGAATAAAGGAAGTGATATGGCTGTATTTCGAATTGAAAATCGGCATGCTCTTCCGTTGGACAACAACGATGTATTTGGTCGGTACATCAGCTCCAATGAAGTTGTCTGGCATATTATTGGTTTCCCAAATCATTAACGCGATCCAGCAGTTATCCATTTAGCCCTCCATCTTGAAAACGGCCGTTGCGTTTTTTTCACGAACGAGACAGCGATTGATCCAGCAAAAACTACTGTTTTCCGAATTTTTTGAATTGTGTAATCGTGCGAATGCTTTTGGCGCCTTCACACGTACAGTTCTCTATTCAGAAGTACCAAACTAATTCACATGGGCTCTAACAAAAAAATGGGTGTCGCGCAAGCAAGGCACACGAATTAATTGGGCGACTATATATATACATATACAGTCAATCAAAGTCAGAGATTCACAGTGACAATCAATGAATTGCAAGGCCAAACGATATCTGTTCCTGGCTTAGATTTTTGCACACCGTGTTTTTCTCACACGGATAATTATACGCGGCATATTCTCGCGTGGGTAAACCATCCAGTTTGTTTATGTTGGCTGGAGCTTTTTTTTTCTTTAAATTTTTAATAAAGTGTTCACTTTCTTTTGAAATAAAATGGGAGTTTTATGATACGATAAGTCGTTTGACTTGCAGACCCGGTCAAGGTGAGATTATTTCAATTTTCAGAAAATTTTTTGCCGTATGGGAAAATGTATTATAAGCCTGCTTGACAAATCATTATTACTTTTTTATTTATAGTGCAATAGTTAGTTTTTTTTTTTTGTATTTTAATTCGAAACTGTTTTAGCCCCCTTTTTGAATTTTAAGTAGAATTTAAAAAAAAAAGAAATGCAATACAAATGTTTATTTTGTAATGAATGGGAATATTGAGCTGGAACACTTGTAAGACTCAACTGCCCCTCGAATTTATTTTTTTGGTTTGTACGGAAATTGGTTTCCCAAAAAAGTTATGTACATATACCTGAATAAGACTACATATATTCTGCATCATTGATCCGGAGGCTTCAGTGTTCTAAATTGTAAGTGAACAACAACTGTGAAAAGTGAAAGACATACGAATCTTTTGAATTTAATTTTTAAAGAACAAGGAGAACAAGTTTACCAACACATGAAAGTGGAGATTCAAGAAAAGTTAAAAATATTTTATCTGAATATTTAAGTAAATGGATCTTCTGTCGTCTCATTTTTCTGCTATGTTTATTTCACGAGATATACTGATATGTACCTTTAAAAATAATAATTATTTAAGAGTTTTCACTTTTTTTTTTGTTTGTTAAAAACTATTGCTCGGTTGTGTAAATAAATGAGTTAAAAAAATTGATTTACAAAAAAAAGTTCATCAATTTCTTTTATAATTTCAGTCCATCCAAGAAGACTTTAAAAATTAATGATTGAGTTAGTAAGTCATTCCATTTTAAATAAAAATTATTGAAAAAGAACTATATCTGTTTTACTTTGTTAACAATTTTGATGTGGAACTGCGATGTTGTTATATCTAATTGGTCTGAGTTATGACTTGCTTTTGGTGGATAAGTTCGGTGGGTGTGTTTTTTACAATTTGTATTTTTGTCAGTGGTTTGGTTTTTTCAACCAAAAGTATTATTATGTAATTTGCTTTTTTTGATTTTCTCAGTAGTTATTCCATACAAATATATTCGTGTATATGTAGGTATATTTTTCAAAAATCTATTAATATGTTTTTTTATTTTTGCAAGATATTGATAATTTTTAAACGATATAAATGTTTATATTCTGTTTTTTATGAAAAGAGTTGTTGTATATTTTATTAAGGTATGTTAAAAGCGAGAAGCATTTTTTGATATTGACTCTTTTGATTTGAAAACTGTAAATCACTGTTTTTTTATATAAATATCTGATCTGAAAGCATTTAGTTTGTTTGTGGAGGAAGCAAAATCATTTCAATTGTGGACGACCAGTTTAAAATAAATTTACAGCTGGGACTGTTCTTCCCGAGTATTGTCTAACTATTGGCTTAATTTATATGAATTTTCGTCCTATAATAATAATTATGATCATGAATAATTTTAATAATAAATATTTCTGTCAATCTGTTTATGTAGTCTATCTATGTATTAAGGATATGGTGTTAGATTTTATCTCTATATGCAGTAGATACTTTTTCAAATAATTTACCCTATCTAAAGCATACTTTGATTTCACCGATGATACGTTATATAATATCTTTATTTTTATATTTTTTTTATATATATATGTATGTACTTCTTTTACGATATGTTATATGTTGTTTTTGCTAGAGTAGACGATGGTTTTGTTGAATTTTGTTGGAAAGAATATAATTGTTAATTAGTTGTTAACTTCGTGACAAACTTCCATGTAATCGGGATCGTGCATTATGCCCTTAATCATATCTTTAAGCATTGTGTATCGTGGAAATATTGGATACATTTTTGAACTGCCATATTCTTCCTGAGATAAATGAAAGATTATTTAATATCGGGATATTATTTTATTTATAAAAAAATTTCTTACCTTTAGAACGCGAATTAAATGCCGCAAACCAAGATATTTCTTAAGAAGTCTGTAGAGATCATTAATCAGTTGCGTGTTTTCAAGTTCAATTTGAGCGGTGGTCATGTCTGTAAATAAACAGTTGAAAAAATTAAACAATTGGGAACCAAATGAGGAGTCGAGCAAATTTCATAACGAAAATGATTTTGATTACACAAGTGCCGACGTCTTCTTTTATTCAAAGGCACATCTTTTTAGCTTTCCTGTTTTATCATTTGCACCCGTTCAAGGGGTTATGATTACCCTTAACATGCTAACACATAGAATGCAGCCGCTCAATCTTCTGGAGCACTATGAACGATAAAATATAGAAAGACAGGATACTTTACATAGGCGTTGAAGCGTGTAAATTGGCTTTGTAATATTTTTGTCTCCTATGAGTTTTGGCACTCGAATTTTACCTCTGTCAAGAAGGCTCAAGATGCCGGCCCATTCATGGGTGTACTACTCAAGTTAAGGCCGAATTTGGGTCTTGTGTATGGCAACCTGATTATATGGGGTAAATTTTTCTTGCCCCGCATCAGAAAACCAAACTTTCGAAGCATTTTTGGCGACAAAGGTTATGTGGTTATTTCATTCCCTTCAGCTTCAAGGAGTCACGTACCATTCAATTAGTTTAAGTGACAATAGATAGCTTTGTGTTTTGAAGACATTAAATTCCACTCTGTTCGTAGAGCCCCATTATAAAATGCTTTTAAAATCAGAATATAATGAGCTTTACATACGCTGCCGTTTTTATTTCTCCGAATAAGCGGGACTGAAATTTGAGAACGAGTATGAGAAACAAACTGCGAATGGATGAATTACACCAGCGAATGAATGGTGTAATAGACAAGACATCAAGTTAGATAGAAAGAGAGTCGGAGACTAAATGGAGCCAAGGGGACTTTATTCTGTCCGATATTACTTGAATGCATCAGCCCAAAAGGTAATTTCTAATCCATTGAACGAAAGATTGGTCGATTCCTAATGCACGCATTTTCGGTAAGAGTCTGATGCCAAGCTCTGTCGAATGCCTGTGATATATAAAGCACAACAGCTTAAATTTCAGCAGAAAGATGCAGAGAGAGGTTCCATTTACCGGTGAGATATGTCTTCAAATCACCAGTGTACCTTTTGATACGGAGACCTTCCTGCCAGTCATAAAGAAGTTTTCATGATTCTAGAACATTTATCAGCGTTTGAATGGCCTTGGAAATAAGGGACGATGCAATAGGTCAGTTTTTTTGGGGACAAACTGTTCAGCCTGTTTTGCTGTTCTCCATCTACTCGAGAAAAGAACGAAAAAAAAATAAGAACTCATTTTTCGGGGATTTTCGCCAAGCTTCTGTAATTGCTGATTAATTAATTCAGAAAAATTACACTTAGCCACAGGAAACACAGGAAACTACACATTTGACAATAAACGTAAGCAGTTACTATCTCACTGGATGAGAACAAAGGCTTTTGAGACACCAATCGTCGGCATTCCCAAGGGAACCATAGGCTAAATAACTATTTTATCTTAGGAGGAGACCTCAACGCGAGACGCACAGCATGCCCAAATACAGCTATTAACTCCAGAAATTCCTTAATTGGTTTATTGAAGACAACCAGATTGACAACAGAACAGCAAGCTTTCCATTATCGAATTCGTATCTAGACATAACGAACGCACGGATGCAAATTCAAATTCAAATGATCTATACAAAATATCAACATTGCCATATGACAGTAAGCACAATGCAATAGTAATGCCATGCAATGAAGAATAGCCAGTAAATGTCACACTGGCTACTTTTCTTTAAGCTTCGCAACGCGACACAAAGTCCCTTAATTCAATTTAAGGATGACTAATTAGTGTCAATTTCAGCGAAACACAACCAGAAAATATAGGAAGTGCCCTTCCTCAAGTTGTGTTCCTACTAATAGGAAGCTTACTAACAAGGAGTGTGACCTCTATATGACGAGCTTAAATACGGATACGTCAGTTCCGAAAATCAAATTCCGAAACATGGAATGTTATCTTAATCGTGACATACAAACTCAGGAAAATCCAAAACGCTTTTTGATCACTCGGATAAATAGGATACGACTCCAGTTTCAAGATGAATAGTTGAATCCAAAGCTTAAGCAACTTAAATCTCTGCTGAAAAATGTGAAAACACTGCTGAAACAACAGTTTACGAATTCGATTAATAACTTTTGGAAAAAACAAGCGGTAACCATATTGAACACCGATATCCATCACATCAATCGAACCTTCAAGCCTCTTTACTTTATCAGAATCCCAAATTTGCTGATTCCGCTCTCTTCACAGTCGCTTTTTCTTCTGTCAGAGATCAGCAGCCATCACGGTTCTATTACGAACGACCATTTTATTACTGACAATGGAATCGAAAAACTTGGTATACTAAGCGCACACTTGAGACAGTACGTGCTAGAGATCTTCAAAGCTGCAAAACTGACTATGTAAATGCTACACTTTTAAGACTCCGAAACAGTGTAACGCCAAATCTATTAAGTTTCTCCGATTGACTAAAATCTGACCGATTACGTTCATATTCAAAGGAATAAACCGATAACAATAAAATGGAAAATATATTTGAAATAGTTATTAATAAATCCATTTTGTGGACGTGTGAATGAAAGGAGATTATACCTCGGAACCAATACGGGTTCAAGAAAATCTACGCTGTTACAAAATTGGTTTCCAATATCGAATTGAATCTAAATGCAAAAAGATGAGTAGCTACATGTCTAGTGAATATCGAGAAAGTCTTTGACTCAGTCTGGATCTACGGGTTAATATACAAACTAATTAGATACGAATTTCAACTTCATCTGCTGAATATGATAGCATCTATGGTGTATGATAAAAAATAAGTTGTAACAGACAACCCCACGGCAGCGTGTGTAAACCACTAAGGCTTTTAATGCCACTGATGGTCTACTGCAAGGCACAGTTTCAGCGCCCATTGTTTTTGACATAAATATAGTTAAAATACTTTGGGAATTGGATGAATCGATACGTTTGTAAGTGGCTCAAAAATTTTAGATATTCAAGACAACGTCAGGAAAAATACAATAAACTCCAATTATTTGGCTCAAAATGTGAAACTATACTGTTCCACAACCCAATAAGACGCAGTAACTCAGATTTTAGACTGGAACTGGAAAAAATAAAGTATAACGAGTTCCAACGGCCTTCACATAGAATCAAAAAGTGTTGTGATGTATTTAGGTGTTTATCTTGATAAAGCGGCATTTATGTCCCTTAAGGCTCTTTTTTACTCGAGCAGGTTGAGGTCAGATGAGGATGTCGTAAGCTACCAAGCAAGGGCAATCTTGGTAACGCAAGTTCAGTAAACTGGTACATTAGCCCGCTTTAATTGAAATTATTTTATATGTATATGAATAATTAAAAAAATAACTTCGAACCGGCTTGCAGCGCAGATTTTCGTCACTATGATGCGAACCAAATTTTATTAGATGTTTACAGCTTTTCAAGAAACCATTTCGCGAGATAAGCAAACTTTTTAGAGGACGAGGTTTGTTTTATCCTAATCCTGAGTATGTCAGAAATTGTGACCATATTCCACCGGAGGCATTCTTGTACCTGAATGCAAATGGCTATTTATCGGACCTCACGAACGTATCTATAATACATCATTTTCTATGAGCCTTTTAACGCTGGGTATGAAAATACAAACCTTAGTGTGTGCCTGAAAATGATGAGGAAAATAACGAGAGGCATAATAAAATAAAATATATTAAGTTGTGGCTAACGGTTAGAGGCAGTCTGAGTTCTGACATGCAATATCTCAGATTTCAGCCTCTTTAAAAATGAGCTGGATAAGATAAACACAATATCTTGTCAAGCTCATATAATAAGGATCTAAGAACTACACCTCAGAATACAGTCTTTATATCTATAAGTAAGGTTTATTTAGGTTATGTTAGTGAATTAGTACTGAGGTTAATTATTCTAAGGACATTAAAAAATGATAACGTTGTAAAAGGGGTTTTCAACGACGTTTCTTTTACACAAAAATAATAAAATAATCGTAAACAGTTCAAATAAGAAAAAAATGTTATATCTAATGGTTATTAAAATTGCATCATAAAGGCTATAATGAATGCCGATATGGCCATTTACTTAAACAAATATATATTAAGTTGTTTAAAGTTTATTCAAACTACAGTAAAACATGTTATTTTAAGGTGGAAATATAAACGGAACGAATAAAAGGGCAACGATATGGAAATGAAATTCGTCAGTAAACGAAGGTCGGTGAAATTTTTCCGCACGTTTATTTAAAAAAAAAAGGTCCAGCCTAGTTTCAAATAAAGTTCCCATCGTTTAAAGTGACGGATGAGGTAGAACCAGTGAGTGCGAAAATTTGAGTTTCAAGCTCTTATTTAATGCTTTTAACCCACGTGCCAGTTTTATTCATAATGTAGCCAAGTCCACGTGGAATATCTTCCAAAGGACTTCATAAGCCTTTTAGTGTCTTTGATTTTCAATATATCACTATTCAAGTGAACTTCACATTCAATATTGAGCTACACACCGAATAACATTGTAAAATAAAATATTTAATTCGAAGCGTTTGTCAATTATTCTATTATCCCTGCAGATTGATGCTGTTGCCACTGTAATTCCCTTTCACATAATAAAGAATTGAAGCAATTTGGCACATTCATCTTTAGGTGTCGTCCTGTGTCAATTTCATTAAATTTTAAAACACTTGATTCAAAATACTTACTTTCGAGACGTTCCATTCGTTCTCTTCTCTCTGCAGCCTCTTCGGCCAATTTCGCTGATGTCTTAACGCCTTCGCCAGATTTTTGTGTCTTTTCCATAATCGAGCATGCCCTCATCACATAAGAAGGAACTGTTTCTTGTTTCTCCTGTCGTGGAATATCGATTAGAGTCCAATATTGCGTTTCAAGTCGTATGACATCCTGAAACAACCAAACACAAAATGAATATTCAAATTGAACCTTAATAATTCGTTTACCTTTATCATAAATTTCAACATCGGATATCGTTGGAATATATTACGTTGACTCTTTGAATCACCATACTTGTTCATGAGGCTGACAAGGGCGCTTTTGGCGGTGTCATATGATTCCTCCAATCGTAATCTCAAAGCTCGCAGTCGCTCATTCGTTTCAATTACTTCCTCGCGACTCATTCCACCTGTCAAGTTAAATTCAATTTGTTATTTTTCGCAAACACAAAAAAAAAATCGCAACAATTTTCATTACTTGGAGCTCCTTCATCCTTGACATCCTGGACAATACGACGAACGCTTTGGGTGAATTTCCCCACAAAATTTGTCGTAGCTGAAAGAGAAAGAATAAAAACACATGAAAACGTTTAAAGAGAAGGTACGGAAACTTACAATTGAAATTTACAAATTGGAAGTTTTTTGGCAAGTCCGAAATCAATAACTCATCGAATTAATTTTTCAAATGATTCCAGGGGGCTTTAAAGTTTAATGTTCCAATATGGCTAATTTTGTTTCAAGCGAGCTTAAGACTATAAAAAATTCGCCTTGTCTTGACCAGATTAAGAAGAGCTGGAGGTTGCAGAACGGAATATGATAATTACACGCGCCACGTTCAAGCTGTTGTCAGGCAATAGAACAAGAACAGGAAACAACGCACAGATACTTTCTGGCTGAATAAATAAAGCCTTTAAGGCGGTTTGCGCATAAAAAAATAATTGCTTTAAAGGTGCCCACAGTTTTTTATGAAAGGCAATGGTCCACCTTCGATACAATATAGCGAATGCAGAAGATTTCTTTTCTTATATAATCGAGGTTGTTGTAGGTTATTAACAACATGATCTCGATCAGATATCAGAAGAAAGTTTACGGAAGGATAATGGATATGGTGCGTTTGGAGCATCGAAACTTAAGCAGCAAGGATGAGAATAACAGTGAACCAAGAAAACAAAGGATATACTCTGTCAAAAAAACACGATACACAAGATCAACGTAGCTAAGGACTTTGTTTTCCTGTGTGCGACCAAATTCGAGCAACGACACCAGTGCGAAGAGCTACTTTTGCGCTTAAGTAAGTAACAAAGACCTATCCCAAATGACCAAATGCCTTGGGCATTCAACTATCGGCCCGGTCATGCATAAGTAGCCAGAAACACGAACCTTGTCAAAGACTTTAAGCGAGCGGAAAATGGAGTCAAGAGCCGAACGCTCTCTACTGTGACCTGGACATAGACAGAAGACTCCGCATTGTCTCCGAATGAATTGGGTGTCACGCAAAAGAAGTGAAGATGAATATAACCGTAGAATTTGCAGTTACATTGAAAACAAGACATATTCATTGAGATTCTCGTACTAAAATGCTACCCAAATCCCTGACTTTTACGTTGAATTTTTAAAGATTTTCTTTCAGACAAAAGTGATGGTCTTTCACACATGCGGCATTGATTCTCACAAAAATGTTGACATGAGAAGAAAGCTAAATTTCACATTATTGCCCACATTTTGTTTGACTTCAATTTAAAAAACAAAAAAACTTACTTAGAAAAATGTTTATTTTGTTAAGGTACGTCCACAGCAAAGAAATTTTTTGAAAATATTTAAAAAATATATCAGAAACGTTTTTGAAATTTTTCCGAAATGTTTCTTAAATGCTACGCGAAACGTTTTTATAATGTTCTTGTGTTTCGCATTGTGAAAAAAACGTTCTCTGCTGCATAAGCATATACAAAAAAAAGTAGCGTTTGACAAGCAAAAAGTGTGGGGCAAAATAGAC
This sequence comes from Orthonevra nobilis, assembly GCA_963555765.1. Classification (NCBI taxonomy): domain Eukaryota; kingdom Metazoa; phylum Arthropoda; class Insecta; order Diptera; family Syrphidae; genus Orthonevra; species Orthonevra nobilis. Next base: position 74,644,156 of record OY743225.1, read on the forward strand.
GCTAGTCTAAGAGGTTGAGAAAACACTAAGCATACTCCTGCCGAATATTCTACGCTGCAGACGAAAATTTTCCCATTTTATTGGTTATGTAATAGACCCCATGTATTTTCTTTGCGACGATTCGCTTTTCGGAAAAATTATGCAACTAATCTCATGTTTAACCAACTGGGCTGACTCTTCAGGGGTTAAAAGCACCGGTTTTCCTATCACAAGGAAAACGGCGGTCACAATATCGAAAGTGTTTTCAGAAACGTAATCTATAGTTGAAGAAATCGCTCTGCTTTGTAGTTGTAGCTACGCTTGATATTCGCTCCAAGGTACCTTCTGGATAAGTGGCAAATGGTTTAAACACGTGAATTAAAAAGCTAAATGTAGCATCGCTGACTTTAACTTTTGGTCCTGAGTTTCATCTTTTGGCAAATTCATTGTTTCGTTACTCAAGGGCATAATGTTTTTAAGAAAACCACCATCAGACATACGGCCCTTAAAGCCAACATCACCAAATATGAAAGACTATAATGCGAACGTGATGTTAAAAATAACTGTTTATATGACAACCACCCATTGCATGAATTCATCGCTAAAATTGCTGACTTTTTCCAAAACTATCTGCAATTTTAAGCCATTCCTATTCTGTTATCGAAACCAACTCTTATATGATAAAATAAATTTCAAATAGTCTTCCGAAATGCTAATTAACTACTGAAATTCATGTGCTTGCATAACACGTTGTAGATAGCTTTAAAGTGCTTCGTAAGCTTCGGGTACAATACGAGATATTCATTGTTTTAAAATTTCAAAAAGTACATCAGGGGTCGAATTACGACGTTAGTTATCGAGCAATAAGTGACTGAATTATACTCATTTGGTATGACAACTTACGATATCGAATGGTGAGTATCGAAATTTAGCATTCTGTCATATGTGATTGTACATTTATTTACTCGGTATCATTGTTGCAGACGGATGAAGAGAATAAAAAATATGTAACAATATTCCTTTTTTTGTTATTTTCTCTGTTTTTGCTTATTATTTTAAATATATTTTAGGTCGATATTGGTCAAAATTTACCCCCGGCAGAAGGAAATTTTGGGGAACTTTATGAGATGTCTTTCAACAAACGTTGCATGAAAAAAACTGGAGGTGGCCCCAATGAAGAAAAACTTCTGAGCCAACTGGACATAAAAATTTCGTTAGGATATGGATTGCAGGTTGCGGCTAAAGGAATTTCTGAAAAACGTTCAGAGTAAAAGAAAACAACAAACAACACATTTTCAGACAATAAACACATATCGGAGAATAAAAAATACTGAAAATATTCCATTTTTTTATTACAATTAAACGAAACAATGTTTATTTACAAATAAACAAAAAAATGTCCACAAATCGATGCGTTTGACACTAATCAGCTGTCTCTCTCAGTTAAGTAGAATATTTCTAGTACTATTACGATACGTGAGCATTCTTATGTGATCATCCCAATCGATCGCACGATATCGTATGAATTTCACTTACTCGTAAACTGATGTCGTATTTAGACCCCAGAGTGATAAAAATCAATAGTGGGCAAAAATCGAAGATTCAAAGTTTTACGTACCTCAACACTTATTGCTCGATCGGATATTGTTTTCCTGTTAGATTTAAACTATTCCTATCCAAATAAACTATCGATTATAAGAATTCAAAAACTCGGTGAACTATTTCTTCCTTACTTTTTTTTTTCTTTTCTGTTTTTGATTGTTCATTCTTTTTTTCTTTCTTCGTTTCATAATGATCAATCAAATACGACTTCTTTCTTATTCATACTCATGTACAAGACTGGATAGACATAATGAGAAACAAAGAAACATTTCAGAAACTATTCTCAAAGCGCCCACACAAAAAAAAAACATTTCAGAAACGCATTTTAAAAAACATTTCTTTACACTTCTTTATTCGAAAACAGAAAAAAGAGAAAAAATGTTCGGAAGTCGCTCGGAACACTATCACCCATCAACGGAATGTAGCGTATTTGAGAAATATCCAATGGCAAGTCTTATCTGCGATTTAGTTGGAAACGAACAGTCTTTCAAAGAGACTGAACATTATGCCATGATAAATCGCATTTACAGTTAAATTGTGAAATTTACCTTTGATATTTTGAAAAATAACTTAATTTAACAGCACAACGGTGGTGATTCGAACTCGCATCTCGCGTTAGAAATCCACTTCGCGAGTCAATCGAACCACCACTTCTACTCAGATATGTTGTCTCACGTCTGTGATGAATGGAAACTCTGCATGAAAACCCTACAAATGCCATGGCATTGCCAAACTAATAAAATTTTTAATGAATAATCCTTATGATTTTACGTGAATATTTTTCCCACAACCTGCGTATGTTTATTCTACGAGAAATTATGTCATATTTTTAACTTTATTAACCGGCATTACGTTTAAGAAACCAATATATATCGAATAACGAACTTATTACACCTTTTGGGTTTAGTTCAATTTAAATCGTTAATAGCATTATTTATTCGTCTGCGAATTACTCAACCAATAACAAGACAAGTTTACTTAATTTGTGAACACTGCATATAAGATCACAAGTAACACAACGTTACGATTTTTAAGAACCAAAGTAAAATGATCTTGATGTGAACGGAAAATCATTTGCAGTTTTTTGTTATAAATCCTAGCAGAGTTAAGCCTTGCCACAATATAATCAATGTCTGAAATAGAGTCTTATATTTTGAATTGGCGTTAATCGCATACAAAAGGTCGTGGCATTACATTTAGGCATGCTAAGATGCAGTTAGATATATTGTATCATACAATTCCTTTTGAAGCTTAATTCAATCCGATAGCGACTTGAAACATAAAAAGTTTATTAAGACTTCGGCGTACATAAGACATTGACAATAAATAGGAATCTTTTAATTATCGTTTATAAAGTGTAAAAATAGGAATGATCCCAAGTGAGTCGAGGAGTCCTTGGTAAAAATTTACATGGCATTATTAATGCCTATACATCGAATACGTCCAGGAGGATAAGATTTAAACCAGCCTTAAAATTATAATCTTGTGACCATCTCTGTTTAAAACTGAAGAAAAATCAGGCGAAAATAACTCACTCTTAAAGCCGTTTACTAAAGTACATTGTTGCTAAAAATTACAAAATTGATGGCATTTTCGCTGACGAGTCGTGGTAATATCCACTTCGACGAGTGCAGTTATAAAATCAGGTAACAACGAAAGAAAAGTTGCAATTGATTGAATTCTGTGAAGACATTATTCTTGTGAAAATGTTGGTCAGAATATATAAAATCGGAGTTTAAATAACCTAACCCTGTGCTGCAAAAATGTTTGATTGAGCTGTAAAAAAAAAAAAAACATTTTATTAATTTTCTAAATGAACTTTTAAGTGAAAAGCCCGAATCCAATATAAACAATTAAAAGAAGACTGAATAAATTGATTTTTTGGATGAACCTATGCAGACCGCCAAAGAATTTGCATTTTGCACCGAAAGTCTCAACGTTTAAAACACCGCAAGTTGCGGAAAGTCTCAACGTTTAAGAATCCCAAAGGAGGCACATTAACTTTATTCCTCCAAAGCTAGTTGGGGAAAATTAAAAAACTCGGCATAGAAATCGTCGATTAAAATCAACAGGGAGATTTTTTTCTTTCTGAGCTCATTGAAAAAGAAAGTTAAACAAATTAACAATGCGAATGAAAAGTCATTTTTGGAGGTGTTTCCCACAATAAACTCTTTTGTATGCAATGAAGAGCGTTCAGTTTGCAGGCATAAGGAATCGAAGGAACGGTTCACAGTACCTTATGGTTTGAACCAAAGCTTCTGCAGTTTTAAATGCAAGTCTGTGTAAATAGGACAGAATATAAGTTCCAAGGTTTTAAAAAACGCTGGACAGCTTGGATTTAGCTAAAAAGCCAACAAGCGAGACGAGAGAACCGAATAACTATGTATTATATAGTTTAACTAAAGCTTTGTTTCAGAAGTAAAAAAATACCTAGAAAACAGCAATCCTGATAGAAATGATGAATTTATTGCTCTAAGATTAATCATCGTGATGGCATGAATGATTTCACCTCCAAGCATTAAAAATACCTTCCAATAAATTGCATATCTTTGTTTCAGCGAATGGACCAGGGCGTGCTTCTTAATCGCTAGTGTCATTATCGCAAACCGAAAACCGGCATGGAATTTCATAGCTACTCAACATAAAAAATGTTTCACTTCTTAGTTCTGGAATTTTGTCACCACCGATGTTCTGAAAAATGGTTGGCACAATTTGATATGTCCAGGTAATGAAGACGAATGTGAGCTCAAGGTTCTTATTCTTATGTTCTGATGCAGAGAATTTTGATGTCAACAAGATTCGAAATTATTAAGACTCGGATGCAAAAAGCTCCAACATTAGCTGTTTTATCGAAGGACGAAATAATAGAGAAGATGCAAAAGCCTATTTTATGACATCATGAAATGCTCATCTGATGCCTCACAAGATAGAGAAATTTGTAAAATTCCAATTGACGAAGCAATCAAATAACTTTCCGGATTTCTGAGAAGAGTCAAACTGTCCTGGAACAACATCTTAGGGTTTTGAAAATTTACCATGTTAACGGCAACACAACCCAGTACGATTTTTAAATTAAAATATATTGTTTTAAGGATGCTTAACTAATTTTGTGATTATTTTATCTTGATAATTTATTGATCAATTAAATGTTTGTTTTTTGAATTTTTTTGTTTATATGAGATGGAAATATTCCCGGATAATTGACAAACGGATGTTACTCTCTTCGTTGTATATTATTGAAAAATAGTGTGAACTTATTTGATTATTTTCATATCGGCCAGTTCCTTTAATTTCTTAAATACACTTCACTTGTGAATTTAATGGTTTTTTGTTTTTAAAAGAATTTCGAATCCAAGTGAAGGGAAATTCCGAAAGTAAAAGTATGTTGAAGGAAATCATGTCATACGTCTTCATGTGGGACTTCTATGAATATTTTGGAATTGAGTAAAAAGCGTTTTGATGCATGCATTGGAGAGGTCGTTTTGTTTTAATCAAACGGATATTCGTAATTGAAAAGAAACAAAAAAACAATTCAATATTTACCAACAGCGAGCATTCTTTTTCATTAAAAATAAGTCACGTGCATTTTTTAACTCGAACGTAAATAAAACTAAAATTTTGAATTTAAACCAAAGAATAACTCCATATCAAAGACTGAATGTCAAAATGACAAACAAGGAAATATATTTTTTTACACAACTTATTAAAACAGAAAGTGCTTTGAAAAACAAAAATATTTTGGCAAAGTGAATGAATGAATACTTAACTAGGAGAACACCTGGAAACAATTATGAAATATGGAGAAAGGTTTATTCGAATAAACCGTAAAACACATTTGTTGCAGCAAAATTAAAAGGCACTATTGCCTTATTTAAGGTTTTATGCTACGCAGTGTCACCATTCATCAACGAATGAAAATCGGAAGGAGCTAAAGCTGAAGGCTTTTCTTTTAGGTGTGCCTTTGCTGATAAATCGAAATTCAAAAGCGGACTGTTTTTGCTCCGTGCAGCTCCGTCAGAAGACCTGCCCATTTTACACAACATTTGGTGTATGAGGGTGAATTAAAATTACGGTCAAGGTCTTCCATGGGTTGATTCCCCACATGTGATGTAATTCCCCATAGCGAAATCCTCTTCATTCGAGGATGTTGATTTTTCGCCAAATTTTATGACCACCGTGGATCCATGATCCTTTATATACTATGACTTTGAAAAACAATCATTCACTATGAGCTTAGGTATTCAGTGGATACAAAGAGTATGTGATGGAATTCTTTTATGAGAAATAATATGGTTTCTAACACTGAAGCACATGAAACACCAAACCAACAAATACATTGGCTCCGCTCCAGCAGGCCGTAGCGCAATCCGCCACACGAAAAATGTACGGAAATGACAGCTCTTCGTGTAGCGAAAAGAAGCGAAGCGTACATTTTGGGGATATTTGAGGGGAATTTAGACAAGATTTCTTCGCTACGCAAGGAAATTTATCCAACCCCATTTGATTTGCTGGTAAACGTGACGTTATTTTTTCTGCTGCTCCAATTGCGTTCCAGAGAAATTTCCCCCGATAACGGAAATTTTTTTTTTCATTTTTCTTTTTGGAATTCAATTTTGACATTACGTTGAATGGAGGAAATCATTGCATACTTTAAAATGTTTTTAAGTTGCTCCATGAAACTCATTGTCTACAGTTTGGTGTAAGTTAAGCTGCGGTTTCATGAAATTTTATATCTATTTAATGTTTAAGCAGTTCACCTTCTGTGAAAATTCCAAGTGTCTGTCTATTACGATTTAGGATGTACAGCTCTGTGAAAGACGGACTGACGGAAGGACAGCGGAGACTCAGTAATAGGATTCCTTGGGACCCTTAAAAGCTTAAATGCAGTCATGAATCAATTAAAGTATTCAACTTATTTTCATTGGATAAAGAGAATTCTTCCATTATAGAGACACTTCAAATCGCCTAACAGAAAAGTAATGGTAGAGAGGAAAGGAAGATTTGAAGTTATTGATGGACAGAAACGTATACCCTGAAATAGCGAGTTTTGTGCCAAAACGGCAAGAAATGTTTAATATACAAAAATTGTTTACGAATACCTCACAAGAAGTGCTTACGCATCCAGCAGCAAAATTAGCTACGACTACGAGCAAATTTTCTTGTTAAATAATTTGTTTATTGAAACATCATTTTACAAAGGTTATGACGCGATAAATAAACTTTTATAATAGAGTTTTCAGACGAGCATAGAGAGACTTATGGTGCTTTTATGCAGCGGGTAAAAGGATAGGCGCAAGTGCAAAATATTTGTTATCAATGCAATTAATTCGCGTGGGCGCATTTACGATCCGGATTGAACTATTAACAGCAGCGAAGTTTTGCTCCTTTTTTCGTTAAAGTGCTGTCTCCTCAAAATGCTGAAGCGAACCACTTAACTTCGGGTCTGACATAGTTCGATTTAAGCCTTTTTATTTAGAAATTCTGCTGTTTTACAGCTGTGTAACTTACAATGTTTGCCAGACACCATGGCTTGTTGATATGAAACTGATATAGCTAGGAAGCATGCGAAAAGAGTTAATGAAATGCTTACTGCCTGTCCCCGAGATCTTTTTGGGACAGCTAAATAAAAATACCATATTTTTTCGAATTCGAGTATTTCGGTAATTGAAGAATGCTAAGAAGAATGGTGGCGCGGTCAATTAAAGGTAATTTGTTCGAATCTAAGCCTTGAACTTTAAACCAGTTTTCAAATCTGGTTCACGCACTATTTGCCGTTGGGATCAAATTAGCAGCGGAGTTGTTTATCGTACTGGAGTGAAGCTGTGAGTGGAGGAGAAGACATTACACCGATAGGAGAGTCATGTTGCAAATTTTCCGTCCTTTTTATACGACAACATCTGAATTTTAAACCACTTCACAATCTTTCGATTCTTCCTCTGATCCTTCCTTTCTGAGGGAGAAAATTATGAAAAAAAATGTTTCCTCTTTGATTTTTCACGTTGTCAAAAATTATTCTTTCAATTCTAAAAATACTATTTCCTGATGGGTAATATTTCTTTAGATAATTTTGAGTTCTACGAGGAGCTATTGTTATTTTTCATTTGAATAGGCTCCCTTTTTTAGCTTTTTCAAGCCTAAGGGACCTCCTTATTTTTATCTAACTAGCTGCCGGCACTCTTATTTTGCGGAAAACCTCGTTACCTGTTAAAGAACATAGGGGAAGGGTACAAGTACTATGCAATCTCTGTAAGTCATGTTTAGTAACACAAAAAAACACCATGGTTTTTCATAGAAAAAGGAAAAATGGGCTACTTTCCATTGACAAAAAAATATTGGCAATTACTAACCTATATTAAAAAGTTTGAACATGTGAATAAATAAAAATGACGTCTAACCTTTTAAACGAGCTTCCTTACAATTTTTGCTCATTAAAGTGTCCTCATACAAGCTGCCATATTCAAAAATACTGTCTTTTTGGCATAAAACGTGCCGTATTAAAGACAAAAACAATGCTTAGAAAAATAATATAATGACTTTTTAACCTTTAAAAACTCAAATAACAGGTACATTGTGAAAGGATTTAAGGAATCCCCAATACAAGACGTTTCATGAGACCAACACTCATAAGGATCTTGGGGACGTTTCATAAGAAAAAAATTGGTTTGGGTGCGAGAAGACCTGCCCATACCATGAACTTCCCATCTCATGATAAAAAAAAATCATTAAGGTGCTATTTAATTTGCTCCCAACATCAACTTTAAGATACTCATTTTTTTAGCTCCCGTAAGTTCATATTTTTTTTTTTTGCATCTTTGAAACATATAAAATACGATTTGCGTCGAAAGTATAGATTAAAGGGTATACTTATTATGTACATGCTAACACAGTAAGAAATACTTATAAATCTGTGAAAGATTAGCGATGTAAAGAATACGTTGGTTAAATTGAATTAAAACATATTAGACTAATAAATTAAAAATATAAATATAAAGATTAAAACGAAATTAAAACAAATTCATGATGAAATATTAGGTATGAGATTATAATAATATAATTGAGTTGAATCATTAGCAAATTTATCTAGTTCAGTTAAAATTCTATAAAGTTAAAATCACATTTATTACTTGAAATGGGAATAAGTAGGGGAATGGTAAGCTGCTATGAAGGTAAAGTTGAGTGTTCAACCTTAATTGTAATTCAACATTTCGGTAATTACTTACCTACGAAATTATTCTTTTAAGTGATCAGGACAACAATTTGGAAATAATCGTTTTTGATTTAGTTACATTTATCTAATGTTGTGCACAAGATTGAAAAGTTTGTGAGCTCGTTGTAAGAAGTTTCGTCTTGGTTGTTAGAAACTAATATGGGTTGTAAAAGCGTTTTGGAGAAAGCTTTACATTGAAGATGATTCTCATAGAGCGACACTTCAGTTCTTCGAAAGAGGGCTTAGCTTTATAAGCCAGAGGTATTCTTCGTTTGATCTCAGCGCTGAAGTTTTTATCTGTATTTATAGCGGAGCCAAGATAGACAAAGCCCCAACTACCTCAAAGTTATAGCTGTTTATGGTAACGTTCTGATCCGGGTTTGGTCTTTCTTTATGACAGCATATGCCTCTTTTTGCCTTCTGGCGTTGACAGGGTTCTTTTGCACTATTGTCCTAAGAATGATGTTGAAGAAATCGCATGATAGTGCATCATCTTGTCTAAAATTTTGTTTGACATCATCATCAAACCAACCTTGAAATTGATGAAAATGTGGTGCGTACTGACTTGGCGATCCTGGGTTTTTTCCAAGATCTGCCGTTATGTTAATATTTGGTTTATGGTGGACTTTTCTGGTAGAAAACCATATTAATACGGACCTATCAGGATGTTGACTTACTGCTTCAGACGTTCACATCATACTGCGGAAAAGATGTTAAAGGCAATTTTAAGGAGATTGATACTCTATAATTGGCTTCCTTCCTTCAGGATTGGACGACTGACCATGTATTGCAGATGAGTTAGTGCATTCTCTCAACTAAGTCATCGCCGCCGCTTTTAGAAGTTCTATCTTGCTATCTGTACTTCGTCTAGCTCAGGTAGATGACATTGTTGGTTCTTCCATGTCCTCAGCATTGACTGCAATTCAACTATGATATTTCCATTTTGCAAGCTTCGGTTTGGAGTGTGTAACCTTGAGATAATTGGTTTTGCTGGCTGGCTGTCCATGGCTTGCATTAAACGACTCAATGAAAGCATTTTCGACTGTAATACAGGACCAACGACCCAAAATCTTAGCCAGTCATCCCTCTAAGAGTATCCAACTCAACGTGAAGATAACATATTTTAAATTTAGAGTTGCGAAAATCGATTTCATAAGAACAACATTAACATTGAAAGTTGAATTTGTATTTGCTTTTGGCAGTTGTTTTTCAACTTCTTCAATAAAGTGTTCTAAATCAGACAGCCAGAATTATGACACATTATATAGCTTAGTGTCAAAAGTATTACATTTTGTAAGAACTCTGTTTATAGGGATTCATATTTTGAAAGTTTGAGGACCAACTGCTTATCTCAACTTCATGTATTTTTGGAATTATTTTTAATCAATCAAATTTGTTTGATTGCTCTTCTCTGGAAGATATTAACCACTGCCCGGAATATTAAGGAGTGATTAACTTTATGTCCTTTTTGAAAGGGTTCAAAAGTACATAGTTTCAATCCAGAGATTTCCTCCACCTCTTCCTCCCGAGCTGGTAACTGCTTAGCAAAGGATCTTTTTCTGTCTGGTAAATATATGGATCACATTCAGTCCAGTTTTCTTTGCAGATTTTGATAGGACTTTCCACGCTGATTCCGAAGGATTTTTTTTATCCCTGTGTCATTATCTGGAAAGACCTGATTGTGGTTCATGATAAGAAACCACAACAGTGGAAAGCAAACTAAATCGGATGTTATGGTCTTCCTTGCAATATACGAGCAATGCAGTTTTATCCATGTATTTTAACTTTGTCATTTAGGTTTCTTTCGATGCTTTTGCTTTAAATTCAATTGCCTCATGTTATTTGCGCCATGAGCTTCTTTTTCCTAATATATTATAACGATAAAAAAGCGTAAAGCTATAGCCGAGCAGGTTTTGAACAAAAAAACTGGTGGCTCCATCATTTTCTAAGGATCTTCTCATGTGTCAGTGTTGCAGACGTCACTCTGAGTCTTGAAAAATGGGAAAGACTTACAGGATTCTCATTTCTGAAACAAATTTCAAAGAAATTCCGCGGAAATTTGGATCAGGAAATAGAGAAAGGGGCATATCAATGTATGAAATGGCCTCAACTAAAAACTGTTTTAGTCTTTTTGGTAGTCCCTATAGTTAGTAACTTACTTAGTTTAGTCAATTGGTTAAATAAACATAATATTGATGAAACTTTTGGCATTAAAATTGAAAAAAAAAAAAAAAATTATATGAATTTGTCCGGAAACTTATGATAGGCAGTGTATATATTTATGCATATTTTTTTATCTGATAAGGTAGCTATAAACTATAAATTTAATTTATTTTGAACTTATTTTATTGGAAAACTAAATTGATTTTAATTGAAGAAGTCAAATTGTCCCTTTTTTTGACAGTTTTTTCGTCATAAAATTTAAACCACCCTGTGAAATTTAACCAAAAGCTTTTCAGGTGATCTTTATGCACACACGCTTCGAATAAAACCAATTTGGCTTCGATAGCTTGATTTGTTCTCGAGTTAGGCTGTAGGAAAGAATCCGCACAAACGTACGTACGTACGTACGTACACACACACACACAGACATCTTTCTAAAAATCATAGAATCCGACTACTGGGACCGCCAAACGTGGAGAAATGTAAAAATTTTGAATTTCGAAAATCGGACCGATTACAAGAACTTCCTGATGGGAAGTTAATAAGTTATTCCGTAGGGTCGGCATTTCAACGATGAAAGAGATTATACAACATCCGTATGAATATGGTAATTTGTTTTAAATCATAAAATGTGCATTAAAAAAAGAAACCCTTTTTTTAGATATGTAAAAGAATAAAAATAAAAATATACCTTACTCAGGTTTTATAACATTTTGATAAGATTTTATTCTGCACATAAACTTGCTGAAAGGACGAAGTAACCGTCTCAGAATAACTTCAAAAATTTAATGTCATATGTAGTAAAGAGCTGTTGTCTTTATAAGAGCAAGTAATGTTGGATAGGTTCAATGCTGGATAGGGTGCTTCGTTAGCCATACTAGAATAGCGCTATTTGATAGGTTTCAGAACTAGGACATCTTAAAACTAATAATATATAAGAAGGCTTTGAATGGAATGAACGATAAAACTGAGGAGTTACTGAAGGAGACCTCTTTGCCCGGGTATGTGGATTTGATTCGTTATAAACCTATATTTCCTATCGTCGTGCATATAGCATACGTTGCTCACTTATCCTGAAATCAATAGAAAGATTACTATGCCTACATATACATATTTATTTTTTAGAAACAATCAATCAGAGGAGTCTGGACACTGCTCAGCATACAGACTCCTGATAATAATTAGGCTCCTAACAGAGCGCTATACGAGGTCATCCAACTGAATCTCAACCTTTTTAAATTTTTATATATTTTACATTTTGAAAATATTCTTATATATAAACGTCTCTATGCCTCTTTTATGATAACGAGTAAAGATTAAATGATAAATCGAAAATTCACTGGAGAAGGAGTTCCGAACAGCGGCATTTCATCCGCGATCTTGAAGCGGCTACCATATTGAAATTTTTACAATATTGAGTGTTGTATATTGTATTGTCACCAGAATTAAGACCATGTGCAATATTTCAGCTCAATCAAATACCAAAAGATGTTGAAAAATCATTTGGTCAACAGTTCCATAAAAGATACTGTCAAAGTTTATCTTAAAAACTAATTATTTAAGAATAAAATCCGTATTTTTAAAATTTTACTCTAGGTCTTTGTATTCCACGTCATAATTAAGCCCGTCTTCAGATAAAATGATTCGAAAAGGAGGTAATATGTATCAATTTTGGTCATAGCTTAGGTACTGCGTTCGACAATGCAGTTTCTTGTATTAATGAAAAAGATAAGATTTGCTGTAATCTACACGAAATTAGAGAGTCAAGAAAAATTGACGAATGACGAGATACACTGCCAGCTGTATCAAAACAAAGTATACAGAAGGTATCCATTTTAAAAAGGGAAATTAAAATCACCTAATACTAAAATTTCGTCAAGAGTATCGTAATTATCCGATACATGATTGAGAGCAGCTGAGACTCCTTCTTCAGCATTGTTAGAGCTCGTGGGTGGAATATAGACATTAATAATACAAAATATTTAAGATTTGGGTTTAACACATTTTTGACACATATTACATCCAAAGTTTCAACATAAGGTATCGGAAAGAAGGAGCTATTTAGAATAATTCGAACTCTAATGATAACACCAACTCCCACGGGGCCTGCAATGCTTGAAGCTCTGTCTTTTCGATAAACTTTAAACTCTGATGAAAATAGTTAATTTTTTAAAAAGCTTGGATATAACCACGTTTCAGTTAACGCAATAACGTCATGATCGGAGGTTTAAGACGATATAAAAAGGCTTCGCAACTTTGTACGTAATATCCTATCATTTTGATAGTAAAGAGATAAACGCTCTAGTTTTGTGTAAGCTTATTGGAAGGATAGATTATCTTTCCCACTTAAGGAACAAACTCGCGGATAGTAGCATCAGCAGGCCAGATCTCATTAATAGTAATTTTTGGGAATATGTGAGTTTGAACGAAGCAACAAAAAAAAAAACACTTTTCACACTATCTTCAGAAGTCACTTATTTGTTGGACAATCGTGAACATGTTCCCGAGTCCCGGATATTTGAAGTGAACTCTCAAAGCAGTGCAGACTCTAGCTGTAATTTTGATTCTGGATCTGCGTAAATTTGATTTATTCTTCGGACTTAAACGTTTATTTATTGATTATTAATTAAACGAACTTAATTGTTTAAATTAATGGGTAAATAATAAACAAAACGTTTTCATTTCTATTCGAATTTTTTTGTGCGTTTTTTCACCCAAAATGAAACCAAAAGTATACCTAATTTATATTTTAATTGGTCAGCAACAATGAAAGTGAATAGTCAAATTATTCAAAATTAAAAAAAAAATTGTCAAGCTAGATTCGTATATTTGACCACTGTGACTTGGTGTCCCCAAAAGATTGTCTGTATTAAATAAGATAATTTACAAATTGTTGGTATTAACAATCCATCAGGAAAAAGAACACACTTAACTTTTTAGCACGTTTTTAAAATTTACAATCATGAAAACGAAAAAATTGCTAAATACTCCTTTTAATCTTGAAAGTGGGCTGCCAGGAAAGCGACGAGCTTTACGGCTCGATGACCTCACCTTGCAAGGAAAATGCCATCAGACGAATTGGTTAGGGAGTTGTCTGCAACTAGTTTTTTATTGGTCTGCGATAACTAGCTAAGCTTTGATTTGTATGGCTCAATTTGAGCCTACTTTACCAACAATAGTGTGTTTAATTAAAATATTTGTCAAAGTCCGTGCGGACACAAATACATCTGCCTTATACGAGTACGAAGTTTGCGGAAATAAAGGATGCCGTTGGGTTTATATGAACGCCAACTGCAAAATGTCTTGAATATTATTCAATTATTGCGAAAAAAACCAGCGGTTCTGACATTGGCGGATTGACAAATTTTCAAGGTTATTCAGCTTCATTGTTTTTAAAATTCAAAAATTTCGTTGAAATCGGGGTAAAGTGTGCTTCTTACACAATAATGTACGTTTGGTAAACGTGAATAAATAATCTTTGTTGCTCTTTGTTTGTTGCTTTGTTACTCATAGACAAACAAATAAAAATAACGAACTCAGTTCAGTTATAAAAGTTCGTTACCTCAATTTCAATACCTTTTTGTGCCATTTTTTATTGGCAAAATCATCGATGACATCGTAATACGTAATTTTGTTTATTAATTCCTACTTTTTGCACAAAAGAGCTAAAGTGTTTAATTTTTCTTTACTCAAGGTCAATCTCAGATAATTTTCACTCTTTTTAAACAAGAGAAGCTTCTCTCACCCGAACAATTCGTCGCTGGTGTAGATACGAAGGTATATGTTCAAGTTCGGTTAAACGTTCTGCAGACTCGGTTTTCGCAGAAACGAATATAGACTCTCTAATGATGAAGAAGCTGGTCTTACCAAAATGCTTTGCAAAGATATGTGGCTTCGAAAATGTATGCATTCTTGAACTAACTCAGTCTCTAAATCATTAGGATATTCTTCTTCAAAGGACAGAACTTTTTTGATGGTGACAATTCGCTCATTTTGGTCAGAAATTAACATTTTTCATTGAAATTGTTGTATACTTTCTTCCTTTTTTCTAAATCGGATACGAGACTGGCAATGATGACGAGAAAGAAACCCTGAAAGTATTTCTTCATCGTGTCTTCAGCAATTTTTTTTTTTCTTTTTGGTTATCTTTTTCCCAGGTCTTTTGTGTACTCCTTCGACGCATTTAATTCCATTGCCATTTCTTCAAAATACTGAAAGCTTTCTCGTTGATCTACGAAGAACTTGCGAAGAGATTCGGCTATAGTAATCAAATCTATTGTAGAAGCTTGGATTTCAACATTTACTTTGTTTATTCTTTCCAAAAAAAAAACATTCCACACAACAACCAGTAACGCTGTATTCGGTTTTTTTTAAATTTTGAAAGAATTCCTGTTGCTTCGTTTAGTGCGACCGGCTTTTCGGTGCAATTTTTCCTGATTGTTTCCGAAGCTTTCATAACTCCGTTCCACGAATGTCTCAAACTTCTGCAACCATCCTCTCTAACTTACTAACGTGTGAGGTTCACTCTCTTGACTGTTTCGCCTTCTTCGACTTCAGTCATCAATATCTTTCAGCGTTTTGTCGAACTTGGAACAAAACGTATATGGTATTTCTTGAAGCAACATGAAGAATCGACAAGCTTCTGTGGCAGATTCAGCAGTCGCAGTTGCCACTTTATTTAAAGAGTGGGCAGAGCAAGGAACGAAAAAAGGAACCGGCAATTGACTTTAATTTTTAGCTTGTAAACCATAGACATATTTGCGGCATTGTCACACGACAGCAAAATTTGTTGCAGACCGTCACGCTTAAATCTTTTTGATTTCTATAAGGAAGCAAATTTGCGGAACCGAAATCTCTGCCGCCCACTCAAGCCTACTCAGCCTGCTGGTAAATCCGCCACTGGGTTCTGATCAACCACTATTTTGAGACAAAACCTACCGATACGAAAGGAAATGATGCAAAAGCTTGTGTCCCCAAAATTCCATTGAATTGCCAATCGAGTAACTTCCAATCATTTTTAAAGCTCGTGGAGAACTACAATGCTTTTAATTCTTGGTCAATAAGTTTCTCTACCCTCAAAAATTCAAATTTACCATTTTTGAATTTTTTTAAACTAAAGTGTTTTGAGTATAAATGGAATTTCGTATCGATCTGTTTTCTAAAATACTGGCATCACGCCCCAGGGATTATGGCTTCCCCTTTTTTTAAAGGCTATAGGAAAACGTGTGCAGCAATTTAAGCGCTCAAAGTGGTTTGAGTCACAGGTGTTAATAATAATTTTCCCTTACTGTGAGAAGGGGTTGTTGCATGCCACATACTCGTAACTCTGTTCAGATAGCATAACGATTATTACATTTACTTCAAGGGACCAGGCGTTATTGCTTAAAAGTTCTAGTGCCTACTTTATGAGGCATACGATTGCAATTTAGGTTTTTTTTTTGTTTGGTAAATGGTTATGTCGAGATGTGTTATGATTCAAAAGGGTAAACGTGTGTGGACGTCTCCGACACTTGCACACCTCCACAAGGTAGATCTTTCGGGCAGTGGGTGTGCTTCTTTTTGAGGCTGAGTATCATTTCAACCTCATTGGAGGGCTGCTGATGTGCAGATAGTACAAAATGAGAGTTTTTATTTGTGTGTCGTCCTCTTCAGCATTTTTTTGTCAGGTGGAACTAATGGCGGCCCCGAGAGCTTAAGGTAGAGCGAAAGAGTTAAAAATTATTAAGGCTATTAGAGCACATAACTTTTTGTATCTTGTCTGTTTGCTTTAATTTTTAAAAATAATTTAAAATAGAATAGAGGTACCAATGGTAAATATGATAAAAGGACAATGTTGTATACGAGCAAGTGGCGTGTGGATTAGCATTCATGCACAGTGTTGTGCAGAATAATGAGCACACACGTTTCTTCTCAAGTCTCTGTCAATTTAACAGTTCTGGAGTTAAAAAAACAAAACAATTTCTTATGTTCTGATTTCCTTTTTAAGTAAATGGTAAACAACTGGCATAAGAAATGCTTCAACTATAATAATTTCAGTGATCTGTAGACTTTTGTAGCAGACGGTCGTTTTTGTTCTTTGCAAAATAATAAGAACAGTAACAATCTCGGGTCGCTTTTATTTGTCAAGGCGTTAATTTTAAGCTTATTTATTGGTATGTACAACAAATGGGTATTCGAGATCAGTTTACAATAGAAGAATTGATTTTTCTAGAGAGGGAAGAACGCCTTGAAACAATTCACGGCCTTAGAAAGACATGGAAGCCCATGAAAGAAATCGCCAAAATTGTTTCTTGCTTGTGGAATGATGGTAAGGTGGTAAATGTCCTACAAAAACAGAAAATAAAAGAAAAACGTGGTCGAAAACGCAAGACAACGATAAAAATGGATTTTAACATTGTTCGGTGCGCTTAGAAGAATCCGTTTATGACTTCAGTGGAAATCAAAACGCAGCTTAATCTTCACATACGTGATCCGACGAAAGCTTAAAGAGCATAATTTTAAAGTCTATCTTCCAAAGAAATGTCCTCTCGTTTTTTTTAAGCGAAGACGCGCGTGAAAGGGGTTATGACTACCCTTAAAATGTTAGTACATTACGCGAGTGGAAGGGATCAGGGAGGAAATAGGGATAAGTACTGATGCACATTGTTTTTGAATTTCTACAGATTGTAATGAGTGGGAAATACCGAGCGTGGTAGAGCGTTCTATTACGATTGTGGGTTTTAATTCAAAAACAGTTCAATTTTTATTGTACTTAAGACTAATTACATCGATTGAAGGGTGAGATAAACGGGAGCTGCTGTGACCTGGATGCGAGCATACGAGGTAAGTAAGTGCGTCCAGCAGCTCGCCGGAAAAGCTCATCTGTCATGGAGGCCAGCAAACGGAAGCTAACTTCCCGCCCTCTGGGTGTTAACCTCGCTACACTGAGTGCTTCTAGCTACCTCTTTTGGTCACGACACGTTCCACATTCGTGTTGTGGATCGAATCAATTTCGCCTGGGGGATGGGGATGCTTTCACTATCAAGGTGTTGGACCTATTCATCGGATACAAGAGCCCCTCACCAAGGAGAAAGACATTAAGATCTTAGAAACAGTGGAGAATGATCCGAAACATACGGCCACAGTAACGAGAAAATGGTTCGGAAAAATGAAGATTCAAGTTCTCGAATAGCCAGCGCAGTCCTTAATCCTATAGAAAATTTATGGGGATTTGTTAAGAGAGAACTTAGTAAGACCGAAAAACCGAGAAACAGGATTGAACTGTGGCAAAATGTCCAAACGATTTGATATAACATCCCAAGCACACAACATGTTCACTAAAGTGCAACGATTGGCATGCCTGGGAATAACAGGCACACAAAACTCCACTCCGACCGCTGCCATCGAAGCAATTGTAAACATAACACCAGTACAACTAGGAGTGAAAAGACAAGCAGGACTCGCGGCTATAAGACTTAAGGCACTGGGTCATTTTGAGGACAGGAAAAACACCGGGCATAGGAGAATCGTAAATAATGTTAGGGCGATGACACCACTACTAAATCGCCAAAGCGACCTAGATGAGAAAATTTTACCTTCAAAAACAATTTTAAGACAATTTTTCCAACCAGAGCTTCTTGGAAGGACGGAAACACGACAAGGACCTCGGTGTTATCACAATTTATAAGGACGGTTCTTACATATCGTCTGAATCGGGGGCAGGGATCTACTGTCCGAACCCACCGATAGAAGTTTCGAAGCATCTTGAACCATTCGTCACGGTGTTTCAAGCAGAAGTCTTTGCAATACTAACTAGAGTAGAAAAGCTCACAGAACTCAATATACGGGAGAAGAAAATACTCATTTGCTCTGATAGTACTGTAGTTATCAAAGCTATCACAAACCCTCTATCAGTATCGACACTGGTAAAGAAGTGCAAACACAAACTTAACAAACTAGCAACAGTGAACCACATCAGTCTAACTTAAGTCTTAAGTTAGCTCCGTAAGGAGCAGGAAACAGCCATCAAAACCCTGTAAAGGAAGTAGGCGTCCCGCTGACAACTCTTAAAAGAGTAATAAACGAATAGGCAACCCAGGAATTCAGAAACCACTGGGTCAATCTTACAACGTGCAGAACAGGAAAATCGATAATATATAAGCCGACTAACCAGGTAGCGGAACGAGCTCTGAACTCCAACAAACGGAATCTAAGGATAATGTTGGGACTGGTAACATGGCACATTAACCTTAACCTCCACTTACATAGACCCGGACTAGCAGAAAAATCAACTGTCCAAAGCTGTGAGGAGGAAGAGGAAGATTTGGAGTACATCATCTACCACTGCCCAGCAACAGCGACACTGCGACACTGATACCGGATTTTGCCCACCTCAAAGAAATTGGGTTCGACCAGATCATGGATTTCGCAAAACGAACAAATAGATTCCCTGATCAGTTAAATCAAGACACTCCATAGTAATTCCTCCGGCATTAACCCTCTTCCACTACAACTCTCCCACTTTAACCCAAATCTTCTCCAAACAGGAAAAAGCGGAACATAACGGGCCCAACTATGAGGTCTTAGTGAGGAGCAAACAAAGCTCACCCTAACCAACCAACCAACCAAGCACACTTTGCCAGAAGCTCATTAACTCTATGCCCCGTAGATGCAAGGCTGTGTTGGAAAACAAAGCAAGCACAACCAAATATTAATAGTTTTATCTTACTTCTTCGAATCCAATTGATTATGTTTTTTTTTTATAAGAAAATATTGTATATTAATTTCTTGTATAATGTACTTATTATTTTGCACAACCAAAATGAGTGCATATTTTTAAGTTTTTGTTTTCTGTTATTTATGTTAAACAAAAATGTGAAAAAACAATATAATTTAATGGAACAAGTTAGCCCACTTCGCTGTTCTTAATTTTTTGCACAACACTGCATGTGCTTGGCTTGTTGTTTTATATGAACATTATCATTTTGTTAGGTATTTGAATAATAGTGCAAAACATGTATGAATATATTAATTGTATTGTGAATAAAATATCCATATCCGATTCTTCTTTATTTATATCTTGACGTTTAGAAAATTTCCGTATCATCTCAACAGCTGGCGTTTACAGTCTCAGTTTTATGTTTGTTTAATGTGGTAACATTCATTTAACCTGGGCAAATCCAATATTGGCAAATATAATATAAAGTTTGCTTTAAGCAGCCGTTGCTAGCAAAAACCTTTTTTTTTTGTCGGACCATAAAACAATAAGTACTTTAATATTATAAAGATGTACAGTTTGTAAGTTTGTTGGAAGGAGGTTTTTAACGAAACTAGTCAAGAAACTAGATTTAAAAAAAATCATCAAACAATATTTGAACTTGACTTTAAGGACCTTCTGTGGCGAACAATTGTAAATCTATAGTCGACGAAAAACGGTCGAGCGAATTCGTTTTTAGCGAGCACAGCCTTAATGGTAAAAGGCATTTTATTGTAGAATTCATACATATCTAAAAACAAAAAAGTTGAAGATCATAAAAAATCAATTAAGCCCTTGGGGCAATAAGCAATTGGAAGTAAAATAAAGATTTTGATATTTGGAACATATTGATTTGAAAGAAACGTATATGTCAATATATGCGACATGTGAACTCATTCTCATTCCAAAAAAATGCAACACAGTCCGACGAAACATATTTGTCCAATAAAAACGATAGTGAAATAGCTATCGTGCGAACGAGATCGACAAGACGATAATAAGTGACGATTTTCGCGTTACAAGCAACAAAGAAAGTATCGTCACAATGATGTCGTTCACACGATACTTCAAATTGTGGGTTACGTGATGCAAAAATGTCGTCGAGACAAGATCGTCAAACGACTATCTTCTTACGTAATGAGAGCCCTGGAATTTCCGACGAAGGTTGAGCATTCAAAAATAGCTCAGATAATATATAACATGGCAATACTGGTCAGTAATAAAAAATTAAGTAGGCCAATACTGAAGTGCCAGGGTTATTTAACATATTTGACAAGGAAATAAGGAAACATCCATCCTCGTTTAGAAGTAAGTATTGACCTCAACATCAATGAAATTTGAATCCTTCACCGCCTACCACTCCTAACAGATTAACTTAGAAATAGCTTAGAAGAATGCTATCCGAATTGAATTATTGATTATTTAAATATTATATTATATTTAATATTTATTTATTCTTCTTACTTATTCTACCCTTATTTATTTATTAGCATGTTCATTATTTATACATTTACCTTTTTATTTGTTTATTAAATTTAAAGATATGTGTTTGTATGTATTATCTTTTTCTAAATTAATTTATTTATTTCAAACTCCCTTATTTATATATTTTTGTGTTAATATCTTCGTATGTTTTTGGATACTTGTTTGTCTGCAATAATTTGAAAATTTATTGCCCTGTTTTTTGATATTGAATGGAAGGTTTTTCTTGGAATTTCCCTTTCAATATTCATTATTCTCTGTACATATTTTTTCTCTAACTAGTCATTGATTTTAAGTAGAAAGGTATTTAGTATAGCATATCAAATCTCTTTATGTAAAATGTGCGATTACAGACCACTTGTATGTTTCATATGCCAAATAAAATATAGTTATCCATATATAGTAAATAATGCGAACTATGAAATAGACCTTTTCAAGCAACGAAAGGCTGTTCGTTGCATACCGAAAAAGTCTTAAATTTCACTTTCTCCTACACCGTCACTCATTACATTTGAACAGACTTAAATGCCAAAGGTTAAATCAACTGAAATATTAAGATTAATTAAACAAGCACTTTGCAAAGCCTCTTCCTTAATCAGTTTGATTGAGTGTTGAGGACTTGAATCGTTCCTTTAAAATTGCATTATTGATTCATCTAGTTCAAGTTATTCGTTAACAGGATGTTGATCAAAGTTAAATCTAAAAATTTCTTGATGGAAAATTTACAAAATTTATTTTTTTCAGTGAAACGATTTTAATAAATTTTCCACTTCGTTGTGGTTTGTTGTTGGCTCAATGCGACCACAATACATATAGGTCTTTTGTGACCGGCTAATCATGACCACAAACAGACATATTTATGAATTTCAGGAATTGCCGATGATTGGTGTTACAGGGGCTCCCTTGTCCCTGAAAAGAGCTATTACGAAAACCAATAGTTGACAGACGAATTCTACTTTCTCGTTTTCTCTATAGCTTCCGTTAAAGTATTTTTTTCCGAGAACTAGCGAATAGAATCCAACAAAGGGGAGGATGGGCGTATTGGGGCGCTCTAATCTCTGCAATCAGAGTTTGTAATTTTTCTTTTTATTTCTGGTTATATCACGGAGTTGACTTCTAATATAATCCTTAGTATTGACGAGCTTGGATTTTGTCGACCAGCTCCAGAGTTTTTTAGGCCGCCTGTCTGTCAATGTCAATGTAAATATTGTCTTAAATGATAATTGATGACCGATCTTTTGATCATCTTATGATTATGTAAGACGCTGCAGTTGTCTCCTTTTCGGAAGGAATCATTTTGTTTGCAGAAGAAGCCACCTTTTCTTTCGTACACCTTTCGTTTCGAACACATTCGTCAATGTAGAAGTCCAGTTCTGCATTGTACCAGACTGCATCCACTCCATTTCTTTCTTCCATTAATTAAAATGTTCATTTTTTTCCAAATCTTGAATGGGTGGGTAAATGTGTGTTCGTAAGCAGCTGAGTCTGTAAATCCCCGCATTATTCGCTAGACAACATTGCTTCTCAAGATCTTTCCACTAGACTACAGAACTATTCTGGACTTCAAATTCGCATATGACAGCATTCTTCGCTGAGCTATACGCTGACCAAATTCGGATATCGGGAAAACTGATCCGCTTAAGTCGCACAATCGTTGGAATCGTGATGTATTCTGCAGTTTGAACCTCAAAATGATTAAAGACTGTCATCTTTTTTCTTCACCTTAATACTTTCATAGATATTGCGACGAGCAGGTGTCATCGCAGACGATACTGACATCATCGCTCGGACCCAAAGTGCCGTCACTGAAGCTATCACGGCGATTAAAGAAAAGGTCAGAGTTGGTCTTCAAATGAATGAGGATAAAACAAATGACATGCTATCAATAAAAAAACGATCTGTCGAACACCAGCTGGGAAAAAACCATAAAACTTTACAATTGACAGGTGCAGCATTGATCCCACGAAGATCAGCCATAGGCACTCGATGCTACTTGAGTCTATCCATACATACTTCAAGGACATTATTATTATTATTATTATTATAAATTTATTAAAAAGTAAGTAAATAACAATATTAACAACTAAGGTCTAGCGTTAGCTGCCAGGGTTTTCGGCTACACTTGAAAAACAAATTCAATAATTTTGCCAGTACTTTCATAGGCAGCCGAATGGAGTTGGACGATGCAAGACAGCAGAATAAATTTTAGGAAGTTTCGACCAAAAAATTCTCTGTCACGTAAATATAGGAAAAGATACAATCACGTGGTCTACGAGCAGTACAATGATATTTCAATTATTAATTACAATGATACAACAAAACTTAAATGTCCTAGAACATCGAAAAACTAAGCTTACAGAAATGTTTAAAAAAAAAGAGGAATTTATTAACTTAAAAGTTTTGTTTTAAATATAGTGCACCACTAATTATTAAGCGCATTAATAACAAAATCTTTATGTGAACGAGTAAGCAGCAGTTTAAAATTGCAAATCTCAAAAGCAGCGGGTGAGAGAGTTCTTTGCCATTCGTTCGGGGATGTATTCCGCAAACGCCACGTTCTGTAATATTGTGTGAAAAACACGGCAATAATTTTTTTTAGGTAGCAAGGACACCTGTTGTAAATGATATTATGGAGCTTGTGAATTTACTTTATCAGCTGCCCCTTTACCGAAGATTGAATGTTTCATATGTGCTATACTGTAAGACCTACGACTAATGTACGAAGCGAATGCACTTGTTAAAAGCCGGAAAAGTCGGAATTATTCATTGAAAAATACAGCATGATGAGTGATGACCAATAAGTTTACTTAGCAGTGTTAGCAAATTGTACGAAAATGTACAGAAGGACAAAATTACAAATTTTAAAGACGAAAAGAACATCTACCCTGACGTGCAAAATTTCGCTTCAGATCGGGCAATAGTAATTCCCACCAAATACTCCGTATTTGCAACTAAATGAAGAGTAATCGGGCACAAGGTTAATTCACAGGGATGATGCTTCTTGACATTGAGAAGGCATTTGATACCGTCTGGCATAATGGCCTTCTTTTCAAAATGATTGATTTTACTTTCCCCCCATATCTTTGTAAGATAATCCAAAGTTTTTTGTCCGCTCGTTGCTTTAAAGTCCTTGTCAATAGTGTTGCTTCTGACCTCAATTTATTTTGCGTTAGGAGTCCCACAAGGACCTGTCCTGGGGCCCTCTCTATACTACTTATTAACGTCCGACTCTCCAAACCTGGTTAACTGTGCAGCAACTAATTATGCCTACTATACTTTCATCTCATGAGTTTGCTCTCGACATCGAGCCTAACCTAAATAATGCGATGGAAGTATTAGCTAAATATTATAACAAATGGAAAATTAAGCTCCATTAGTGAGCATACGACAAGAACCCTTCAGAAAGTCAGTATAGCAATAAAAATATACCCATTCATCAACAGAAAAACTGAGCTCCCTTACGAAAATAAACTCATCGTATACAATGTAGTTTTCCAATCAATACTTTTATATGGATGCCATGTATGGGGAAATTGTGCACAATATCATATTAAAAATTTGCAAAAATCACAGAACAAAATTCTCAAAATGTTGCTTAATCTTTCCTGGCTACTACTGTGGATAACGTCTAGTCCTCAAAAAAAAATTCCAGCCAAGAGACGCCCTCAGAAAAACAAATCTTCGGACCAGGGTTTACCCTGTTCATCCAATACCGGTATAAGTTTGAATACTATAACGAACTTATCTATCCCAGCAGCGGAACCAAGCTATACCGAACTTACTACGAGTGCAATTCCGCCAAAAAAATGTGGATTATCTGCTTTGCCAAAATTAAAAGAAGCATTTGTCTCCCGTCTTCTTCCTAATACAACCTGTGAAGATGTCATTGGGAATCTTAAAAATTACTGTGTTGACGTGGCCTCTGTAAGATGCCAAAAAATTAACAAATTAAATAGTCCTTTTGCTTCATTCAAACTCACTTCTGAAGCAAACATATTCCCAAAAATTATTAATAATGAGATCTGGCCTGCTGATGCTACAATCCGCGAATTTGTTCCTAAAGCGGGAAAGATAATCACCCCTTCCAATAAGCTTTCAAAAAACTAGAGCGTTTATCCCTTTACTATCAAAATGTAAGGGGATTACGTACAAAGTCTCGTAGTATGTTTCTATCGTCCCATAACTGTGATCATGACGTCATCGCATTAACTGAAACGTGGCTCAATCCAAGCTTTTTAAATAATGAACTGTTTTCATCGGAGTTTGAAGTGTATCGAAAAGATAGATCTTCAAACATTGCTGACCCCGTCGGAGGTGGTGTTATCATTGGGGTTCGAAATACTCTGGAAAGCTCTATCTTTCCGATTCCTTTTGTTGAAAGCTTGGATGTAATATGTGTTAAAATTAAACTCAAATCTAAAATGCTTTTTCTTATTAATGTCTATGTTCCACCCACAAGCTCTAACAGTGTTTATGAAGGAGTCTCAGCTGCTATCAATTATGTATCTGATAATTGCGATCCTCTTGACGAAATTTTATTATTAGGTGATTTTAACTTACCTCATTTAAAATGGATACCTTCTGACGACGAACTTTATTTTGTTACAGCTGGTAGTGTATCTCGTCATTCGTCAATTTTTCTTGACTCTCTAATCTCGTGTGGATTACAGCAAATGAGCTGTATAAAAAACTGCATGGACAGATTACTTGACCTTGTCTTTTTCACTAATGCAAGTAACTGCATTGTCGAACGCAGTACCCTGCCTATGACAAAAATTGATACATATCATCCTCCTCTTCAACTCATTTTATCTTTTGACAATGGGCTTGAGAATGACGTGGAATACAAAGATCTTGAGTTTGATTTTAAAAATACTGATTTTAATCTTCTTAACGAATTAGTTTCTAAGATAAACTTTAACAGTATCTTCAAAGGAACTGTTGACCAAATGGTTGGCAAATTTTATGTGAACATGTTCGACTGCTTCGTTTCATCTGTTCCCGTCAAACAAACACGAATGGGCTCGGTAGCAACTGCCCCATGGTACAATCATGAATTACGAAGTCTACGTAATAGACGGAATAAGGCATGGAAAAAGTACCTTTCAAGTAATAATTCTAAAGACCATGATCGCTACTTTTCCATTCATATGGAATTTCAGTCACTTTCAAGTCGTCTTTATGACAACTATATTGGAAGAATGCGATTATCTCTTCTAAACGACCCAAAATCGTTTTGGAAATTTATCAACTGCAAGAGAAAATCTGATGGTTATCCTTCCACTCTTTCATACTTAAATAACTCAAGTAAAAAACCAGATGATATATGTAATTTCTTTTCCTCTTTTTTCAGTTCCGCCTATGATTCTGATAGTTTTATACCCGACCCAAAAGAATTCGCTCACTTAGAGACCTTTTGCCCTAGTTCAATGGGTCAACTATCAATAACTCCTAGTGACGTGGAATACCATCTTGCTCGCCTTGGAACGGACACCACCTGCGGACCTGATGGGATACCTCCAATAATCTTCAAGAATTGCTGTAGCTCTCTTGCAGCTCCTCTGGCTTTTTTATTTCAAGCCTCTATTAACCAAAAAGTTTTTCCAAAATTTTGGAAAAATGGTTTCATAATCCCGGTGCACAAAAAGGGTTTCCGGGGAGATGTTACTAATTACAGGCCCATAGCTAAGCTATCTTGCTTGCCGAAACTTTTTGAGGCTATCATTTTCGACAGCGTTTATTTTAGTTGTAAACCTTTCCTAACTGATAAACAGCATGGCTTTGTTAAAAACAAATCCACAGTTACAAATTTGTTAGAGTTTACTTCATTCACAAATAAAACCCTAGAAGTAGGAAATCAAGTCGACTGCGTGTACACTGACTTCAGTAAGGCCTTTGATAAGCTTTCCCATAAGCTAATTACTTTTAAAATGAAATCCCTTGGTTTCCCTTTATCTTTCGTGGAGTGGATATGCTCGTATCTTGACGGGAGAACGTATCAAGTTTTGTTTAGGGGATCGACCTCTAAAACAATAAACGCTACCTCAGGTGTGCCTCAAGGTAGCCACCTTGGTCCACTTTTATTCATTCTAGCCATTAACGATGTTGTTAGTGTGATCAGGAACTCAAATGTTCTAATTTATGCCGATGATATAAAAATATTTAAGTGTATCCACAATCTATCCGACTGCAGCGCTTTACAGGATGACCTTAATTCTTTTGCAAAATGGTGCTTCAATAATTGCTTATCATTAAACATATCTAAATGTTTTAGCATGTCCTTTTCGAGAAGACTTAATCCTCTCTCCTCTGTGTACACCATAAATAGTTCTCCGCTGGCTAAAGTAAAACTGACAAAGGACTTAGGTGTACAATTCGCTCCAAATCTTGACTTCTCAATTCATATTGAGCAAATAGTCAACAAAAGCAACACCCTTCTAGGCTTCATCAAACGGTGGAGTAAAGAATTTTCATGTCCATTAATCACGAGTGCCCTGTACACTACATTTGTAAGGCCACAGCTTGAGTATGCATCCAATGTGTGGTCACCGTATTACTTAACACAAATTGACCGTATCGAGTCTGTTCAACGCAAATTTGTTCGTTTCGCACTTCGGCATTTATCATGGACTGATCCTCTGCGTCTTCCACCTTATAAGGACCGTCTTCTACTTATCGGCCTTGATTCATTACAAAAACGTCGGGAAGTCTGTGATATTGTGTTTTTACATCAGCTTATTGCTGGTAATATTGACGCACCACCACTTCTTAACCAAGTCAATTTTAGTGTAAAGTCTTTCAATTTTAGAAACTTAAACATTTTTGACATAAAATACCACCGTACGAATTACGGATGCAACGAACCTGTTACTCGGATGTCAATAGAAGCGAATGCAAGCTGTCATATGTTCGATTTTGCATCCAGTAAACTGGCACTCAAACAAAAACTTTATGGACGTGTCAACTCTTAATGTGCATGCTACGTATTTCTTCAGTACTCTTGTTTTTATTTGTATTTATTTTATAATTAACAATTGTAATTAAAATATATATTCTTTTTTTAATATTTGTTAAACTTTGTATTTGTGTATGGTGTTAGGCTTTATTTGTTTATGTTTACTAACAACTAACACCACGCTAAATGATGACTGTGACAAGATGGGTATTACTCTCTGAGTAATACTGTCACTTACAATGCTTGTTTTATAAGCAGTACTGATAGCGTTATAAATGATTTATACACATAAATCCGTTACCTTAAACTGTTTAAAAACATACTTTATTCATGTACGTTATTTATTTATCTAATTATATGCATATTAAGTCATATATACTTATTTATTAATTAATTAATTTATTTATTTAACTGCATATACATTTATTTATTTATATATAACTTTTATTTTATTTATTGTTTAGTCATATTCACTTATTTATTTATTTATTTCAATGCATATATCATTGAACGGAGTCTGAAGTATATTTTCCTGATAGCATCAGAGATTGCACTACAACAGCTATAATTAGTGTTGATTCTGCATCACAACTAGTATTTTATGTTTGCAATTACTACGTTATCAAGGACAACAGAAAGAAAATCAAAAGGTTTTAGCTGAGCTCTAGATTTAGGTCATTGGTCGCAATGACCGGGTCTGAATATGACTAAAATCCTCTTTAACATTTCATTTCACGAAAAATGTTAATTAGAATATTGTCAGCGTAAAAACGTAAGAGGCTGTAATGAACAACGTCTGAAAGGTCATTTATGAACAGCGAGCATAAAAGTTGACCCAAGGCAGACCCCTGCGGGTATATCCTAAAGAGGATTTCAGACATCAAGCTCAGTTTTCAGTCGTGAGTCCCGAACCTTAAGCTAAATGTACAGAAGTCTAAGAGACATGCCAAAACTATACAGAAAATTGATCTGTCATGCTGTCAAATGTTTTTGGGAAAGCTGAAAGACCAATGACGCATAACTTGTCTGAATAAAGAGAAATATTTTCAAATATTTTACGAAAAAAAGACGTTCGATTGCAAGTTTGACTCGAGCAACGAAGGTTCCATACAAACTCATAAGTATGTTAATAGTTCGTCCGTCACGGAAATCGCTATTATTTGAATGAAGTACAATTAACCGTTTTGATTCCCTTGTGAAGATCAAAATATGCGGTACACAATACATTTTTCTTTTTTTTTAATTTACATGCATAGCTTTCTTTTTGGCATAAAATTGAGTTGCAATTTGAAAAATTGGTTTGGGTGCGAGTAGGTTTGATCATATCATCAACTTTCCATCTCAAGAAAAAAAAAATGTAGGTGCAATTTTATTTGCCGCTACCAATAAATTTAATTTGTGTTTTGAAAACATCATTCATTCCCTGGACAAATGCATTGCAAACAAAAATATAAGATACATATTTTTTTTTAGCTGCCCCTGGCGATATATTTGTTCAAATCGTTTAAAAAAAGATTTGTGATTGATAAAGAGAGCGTTATATCCCTTGTGGATTTTGCAGTGTGGAAACCTCGTACCAGCTGCCACAATGCCTCGCCCGCGGCGAAACTCATTAGCCTTAATCCGTTTACAATGTATCAAGAAATAATATGTGGGTAAGTTTCATGAGTATAACATTTTTCAAGAACTTACTATGTTTATAGGGAATCATATTTTATAGGTTTGAAGACTAGTTGCATGGTGATACAAATTTAATTACGAACACGATTAAAAGCTCTGTCGTCAATCGTAACTGGAGCTAGATTGTATTTGAACCTAAAATTTGTCTGATTCGGTTGAACTCTGCGATTTCTTTGCAAACATTCCTTTCCTCAGAAATCTTTCCATTAAAATGTATACTGAGCTATCACTGAAAAATCACCTACAAATCATTATAATTATAAGTTCCATTCTATTAAAAAAGCTTTCAAATGATCAAAAGGGAAACTTGTGGCCTCAATTTAACACTGTTTAAGTCTTTAAGTGAGTCTTTATGACTAAATTCTAACTTATAACTAAGTAAATTAAGTCAATTGACTTATTGATTAAACTTTTGGAATGAAAATTGAAAAAAATTGTCCGGTAACTTAAGAACGATGAAAGGCAGTGTATATATTTATACACTGCCTTTCAGTATGATGTTAGCAATTTTCCAGACCTCCGGAAAATCACATCTAAAGTTACAATCATTTAAAATAGGAAGAAAGTATTTATGCAACAATATCGGCGGAATATCGTCAGAACCCACGGCATTTGATTTTACCGCACGAATGGCAGCCAGAGCCTCATTGGCACTTATGCATTAAAATGAGAAAGAACTTTCACTCTCTCTCTCTTCCTGTGAGTTATTCTTTAGTTAGCGCACAGAATTGCAGATGTCGCTTCAGGACTAAACGCAAATTAATTAATTCTTTGCCGCGAATTTTTCTCAGGTTTTCCACAGCTCCTTCCAACTGGGAGAAGGGTCAAGTTTTTTTAATAAGTATGCACGTTTAGAGTTTCTAATAAGAGACGGGACTTTATTTTGGGCATACAAGAACTGTCTTCTGTTAAATTCTGTTGGATTTCTCCTACATCTCTGAAAAAACGTGCTCCCCTTTTCGAATTAGTATCTTTATGTCTTTTCTTTAGTTACAATTGGGATTTAGTTATCAAATGATTGACTCAAAAGCATGGGTTAATGATCTTATTCAGAAGCCAAAAAACCATTGACAACTATGGCACGGCCAAATCCAGCGAGTAGACAGCAATGCTTCGGCAAAGAGTGTCTTCGACCTAACCACGAACTTCATGAAAAGAAAAGAAGACGAAACGTTCAGTTCAAAAACTAAGCAATGGCGGATGCCACGAACCACAGTCTAACTTGAATTAAATATAGAAAAAAGCTTTATCTCAAGCTCTTGTTGATATTTCATCGATTCCCTCTTTTTCTTGGCTGATTCAAAGATCGCCTGAAAATCTGCTGCCGACACTTTCCTTCTCATTAGCAATGTTGTATTCAAACAAAACAGCTCACCGGTTGTTATGTCAGAACTCGATATTCTAAATCACGATTCGAGCCTTCTGGGTACTTCTAATTATATTCTTAAATTTGCATAATTTCAGCCGGAAGATAAGGTGTCAATACCAAAGTAAATCTTCCTCTATTCGAATAAAGTATTCCCATAAACAAAAAAACATATAAATTAGTTCTATTCGCAAGGTTCTTTATTCGCGTCCATGAACAAACTCATAATTTACATTTTGTATACGTTTAAAATTCAAAGTTCGAAACTGTTTACTTCAACTTGTGGCCAACTTAAATCGAACTCAATATTTATTATTTCAACAATTATTGTACTATATAAACAGCGATCGTCTGGTTCGATTTATTTGATGACTCATGTTTATTTAGATCCACAGCCTGTGCAGCACGATACAAAACTGCTAGTATACGCACATTACCCATGTCAAGAGGAAGCTTCTTCAGTTTATATAGTTCGTATTCATCGACTGTTCGTCTGGCAAAAATTTATGGCACACCCATGGAGACAAGCCCCAAGCCGCAAGACGTACAGAAAACACGCGCAACATAAAGTTACTACCATGCCAGCTTATTCGCTTTCGAACGGCCTTCAAATGCTAGGTTTAGTCAGTCGTAAATATACTCGTATCTTGAAACGAACGAAGTGAACTATCGGTATTTTTAGCCGCAAACAATATAAGAGATGAGCAAAAGAGCAAAGATCCAAAATCTCAAACCGGTGGCATCTGCGATCAAAAAATTCGCTTGCAAACGTGATTCTGGTATCTGTTCCCACCACACAGACGCAAACTGAGGCTATCGCCTGAGTTTCTTGACCAGAATTCGAATGCTTTTGCTTTTAACATGATCAACTTCCTATACAGCCAGAACAGAAAATATTGAAAATACCCAGGAAAAAGAGAGATAAACATTGAGACTCTTTTCATTTTCATTTTCAGTTTATTTTTGTTTTTACTGAGTATTTCGCTCCACTTCTTCATCTTAAAAATGAGAGATTTGCCAAAAAAAAAGTACTTCACGGATAAGTGTTGCGAGTTGCATGAATTTAATACAGTTTAGTACTTTTTGGTACAGTTTAATACTTTTTGGAACACTTATA
Source organism: Orthonevra nobilis (assembly GCA_963555765.1). Lineage (NCBI taxonomy): Eukaryota > Metazoa > Arthropoda > Insecta > Diptera > Syrphidae > Orthonevra > Orthonevra nobilis. Next base: position 74,676,441 of record OY743225.1, read on the forward strand.
ATTTGTTGAATTGGGCGTATTTTTGTATTCAGCCGGAAGATAAGATCATTGCAATTAAATTTTTCTGTTGTACATCATATGATCATGCCGGTTTTCGATCACTTTTTTGACGATTTAAGGCCGTATTTAAGCAATTTCGCATCTTATGTCTTCTTTTAAAGCATCCAACGTCGCTAACTTATTTGTAAATGTCAGAGACTGTACATAACGCCAAAGAACAAGAGCACGCGCCGTTTAATTAAACGAACTAAGTCGCCAATTAAAAGGTTTCCTTCAGGTTGTTTACTGTGGTGGCAGAATCGTCCGATTTGAGCCGCATTTACTCCAAATTCGTATCGTGCAATTGAGGAATGTTAAATAATTTAATTGCGAAATTGCACTAGTCGGCGTTATTTTTGAAGAAGTACGGTCTGATGACTGTTCCGAGTCATCAATCATACCACTTTTCTGAACGTTTTAAAGTTTCCCGAATCTCGTGCGGATTTCCTCTACCACAAAAAATTGCGGCAATGCAGTGGACCAATTTGCAGTTGTTTTCGGTCGTTAGCCGAATTATCGGTTAAAACAAAAGCGCATTGACTTCAATTTTGTACTTATGGAATTTGAAAAGGATAAGACCAAGATCTTTGCGCAAAATCTTACAAACAGTGCTGAAATCGAACTAGAAGAACGGAAAACCGAGGACCGAAGCAGTCAGATTTTGCTGAAGGATAAAATCTTATTGAAACAATTAGCCGCAGAGAGCTATACGATCTCAAGATCAACAATCCATCAACTTAATTGATCGTGCAGTGAACGAAGTAAGACAATCGACTCGGACTTATCCTTGTTAACAGATTTCAATTGACTATTCCTACAAACACAAAAATCATCTTGAAGAGATACAACTCCGCTGAGTTTTTATTGCAAGACACCATTGAGAATTAAGTCTATTGCAAATCGCAATATTACACTCGTTGCTCTGTTGGCTAACGATTTTTTGTTTCCTGGATATTGAAAAAGTTGTTCCCACGTCACTTATAAAATAAAGCAAGTGTCGGTGGGATTAAAGGTTGGTCCTCTCCTTTTTAACATTCTGACGTCGGACCAACCCGGGCTGGACAATTCAACAAAATGCTGCTTGTACGCGGCTGACCAACTGCCGGAGAACAAGACCCGCTAGGAATTGCCGCAACACCATAATGGGATTCCAGGATGGAACAGTCGGCAAGGCTCCGACAAAGGTTAAATACTTTGGACTCACTCATGTGGATGCCATTCTTCTTCGCCTTACAAAGGGTTAACCCATTGATGAGCAGAACTGGCCGGTGATTACATATCGATTCCCCATATGGCTCACAGCCTCGAAGACGTATATCAAGAAACTTGCCATGTTCGAGAGGACGATCTTGCGCATATGTACTGGCCTACATTACAACAGGATCACCAAGAAACACGTGAGCATCAGGAGACTCTACAGCGAATCAGGAATCAGCTCAATATATGATTGGTTTATTCCAAAAAATTCTAGCCACAGACAAGGTCCTTCCAAATCAATTTGTCAACAGCATGGCCAACCAAAGACACATACGCAAACACCGATACATCAACGCAATGGCATTGTTGCAAGAGGATCTCTTTGCCCCAAATGCAGATGAAGAACAAACTTTCTTCGAAGAAATTGAACACAAGTATCATCGAGGATGACTTCTTTCACCAAGCCACCTTAAATGTAAAACATTTTGTGTAAATTTCAATCCAAACGTTGGGCCCCTATTGTTGAGCTAACAACGATATAAATAACACCATATTTCTTAAGGAACAATTGCAAAAAGTATTTAAAGTTCAATAAAAACTAAATGTAAATGGATAACTAATTTACCGGGAAACTTTGAAAATTTAGCAACGATCTTCCCAAAATCTGCCCAGTTACTTGTATGATGCTGATAATATTGACACAAATTGAGGCACACAATGAGCAGTCAATTGTGGTTCGGAAGTATCAAAAACGAATACTGCTCCACTGACTGATAAGAGTTTCAAGGCAGTCAAGACCGTAGAATTCTATCTTATCATCCTTCGGATGACACTTGGTGCGTTTTGCGTGAATGCGAAGAGACTTGTAAATTAAGACCTAACCTTCAATGGCGCTCACAAGTAGAATGAAAGCTAGCAATGAATCGATATTTATTTTTTGTTTGTAATTTGCTCGTTCTCAAGTAATTATGCATTTTGAGCTGAGCGACTGGATAGGATAAGGGGAGAAACCGAAAAACAGGAACGCAGAATATTATGTTGACCTTGTCCATCTGCTCAGCTCGCAGTTTTGGAACATTGCGACATCACTGCGCTGTCAGTGTTATGTCTTCACATCAGATCGAATGATGTCATCTTCACAGAACATTACATTGACGACACGAACTTGGTACGCTACAGTACTGCCACCTGCTTGATGGACAATTTCAGTGATAGCATCATTGATATGATCCAAACGGCATATCGGATTCGAAAACAACATTAAAGTTCAAGACACACTACTCGCACAATTTAAACCTGGAACCTGGAACACAGCTGTCTAGAGAGATTTGTTGCTTAAGGCCCAAGTGCAAACCATCTAAGAATGTTGGTTAATTATGAACTATTCTCTTGTGCCCAAAAGTTGCAAAGAGAACATAAAAAAAATATTCTATGGACCCATTGTTTTTTGAACCTTCCTATACTCGCGCATTGGTCTCTCAAACCGACGAATCAGTAATTCTTTGTTTACTCGAAAAATATCATCCTTGCCTCTTTGAAGTTTTCAGAAGCTTTCCAAATAAGTGTTCTCCACCGTTTAGTTGAACGCAAGCGCACGTGCTAGCTAGACGTGTTCTTTTTGTTATGAGTTTTGGTATATCAGACCGACGCGTGTATAAGTGTTACAATTTTTGGGTATCTTTTTTTATTTTAGAATATTAGTGAGCGACAAATATGATTTTACCTCAGGGGTGTTTATATTTTACCGAGCATTACATATACATATAACATTTCTAAGAACCGTTTTGAATTCTTTTTAGTCGCTTTTGTCGGAACAATGGATGTAGAAAGAATTGCAAGGCTGCTGTTAGAAGATGAAGATTTGGACTCAAATTATGATGACGGGAATGAGAGTAAGGTTGAAGACGCTGTAGAAGTACAAGAGGAAAATACAGACACCGAGCAGGAATGGGAACCAACTGACGAATCTGACGAAGTTTCGCAAACATTTCAACACTACTTCGTTGGCAAAGATAAAACTACAAAGTGGTACAAAAATTGTCCTTCTTCTGAATTGAGAACAAGATCTGAAAGTATTATAAAGCAACTTCCTGGCGTAAGAAGAGAAGCAAGAAACTTGAAAGATCCAGGTGACATTTGGAAACTTTTTATTTCTAAAACAGTTATTCGCATAATTACGGTTCATACAAACATATAGAGTTGCTCTCACCTGAATTTAAACGAGCTAGAGACTATCGTCCTTCTGACGAAGATGAAATTCAAGCCCTGCTTGGTCTTCTCTTGTTTGCTGGTGGGAGGAAAAAGAGTCGGCTTAATGCTAAAGATCTTTTCCGGACTGATGGTTCATCGCCAGAAAATTTCTAATTGGTAATGAATTGGAGTCGTTTTTGCTTCCTATTAAGATGTCTCAGATTTGATAACAAAGAAAACCGAAATCAGCGTGCTTCAGTCGACAAGCTAGCTCCTTTATGAGACCTATTTGAAGAAATTGTGTCAAATTTTAAAAAATATTTCAGCCACTCTGCCTTTGTTAAAATCGACGAGAAATTGGAAGCATTTAGAGGTCGTTGTAGCTTCCGACAGTATGTACCATCGAAGCCAAATAAATATGGTATAAAGATATATATGCACTCACAGATGCTAAATTATTTTATACGCCGAGTCTTGTCGTTTTTGTAGAACTACAATCTGAAGGACCATATAAAGTTGACAACAGGTCACAGGCATTAGTCAAGCGTCTTTGTTCTGTTATTGATGGATCTGGTCGAAATATAACTTGTGATAATTTCTTTACAAGCATCGTTTTAGTCGACAATTTGATGCAGAATCACAAGCTAACAGTGATTGGGACAATTCGAAAAAATAAAAAGGAATTGCCAAAAGAATTAACTGATGTAAAAGGTCGTAGAGAAAAGTCCAATTTATTTTGTATCTAGTATCGCATGTGCCAAAACAAATAGAAATGTTCTTCTTGTCTCTTGTATGCACACTGATGCGCATATAAATGAAGAAACTGTAAAACCGGAGATAATTATGGACTATAACGCTACAAAAGGGGGTGTTGATACGGTAGACAAAATGTGCGAGACTTATAACTGCGCTAGAAGAACTAATCGATGGCCTATGGTTATTTTGTATAGCCTTATGAATGTCCCTGGAATAAATTCATATTTGATATTTGGACTAAACAATATGAACACAAAAATTAGCCGCAGTAAGTTTATTGAAATGCTGTCATATGATCTAATAATGCCCCATCTAAAAAAACGGGGTTTAATTTTAATTTTAAGAAATATGCAAACTTGGTCATACTGAACCTGGATCATCTGGAAATAATCAACCAGGCCGCTGTTCATTTTGCTCGTCAAAAAAAAAAAAACGAAAAGCAAAGTTCAAATGCATGAAGTGCAAAAAATATTTTTGTCTCGAGCATGTACTTATGATATGTTTGGATTGCTACGGTTTACAAACATATGAAGATTGAATCTTTTTTTAAATTTTTTTTAATTGCTGTTATTTGTTTTTATTGAATTAATAAGTTTTTGTTTGTTTTAAAAGAAGAAAATATTTATTTTTATTATTTAAGTTAAGGTCCAAAAAAAATTTGAATTTTTTGAGAGGCTAGTTTTAAAGGTATTTGCTAAGAAAAAGTAAAAGTTCCTACATTTTTCTATTTGCTTTATTAAATAGTATTATTTTCTTTAAAATAAACATAAAAACTACTTAGAAAATACATATTCAAGAAAATACAGACGAGAACAAAACGCGCAACTACAGAAAGGTTAATAGGCATGTCATTTACGAGGAATCCAGGGTGAATATATACCTGATGTTTCACAGAAACAATGAAAGATTACTTCAAAAGCTCAAAAAATATGTATTTAAGAATCAACTTTTTTTTGTAAGCATTTTCGTGAGGATCAGCTGGATGAATTGTGATATCATCAACTGGCGCTACGATAGCAAACTCAAATATTTGTTCACCTAAAAAAAAATCTTTTATTAATACGAGAAAAAAACAAACGCATTCGAATAATTTAAACACCACAGCAACACTATCTCGAACAAATTCAAAAAAAAAAAAAACCTACCAAACAGCAGCTGAAGCATCAGCACTCAGCCAGCAGCCGATCTATTATACCAAGCCAACAACAGCGAGAACAAGACTCCAACACATTAGCCCACTGGCAGACAAGAGACAAACAGCCAGCTTACGAGCATTTCGAAAAAAGTTCGCCAACTCAGTTGGATTCGAGAGATACATGACGTTGAACGATGTGCCGCGCCGCCGCTTGATCAAACTACTGCAGTACAAATTGATGTCACTTTATTCGGTCAGATAGAGATAGGAACACGCCCTCCCACCATCCATTGTTTACCACCTCCATACATATTACATACTTGCCCTTACCGGGATCCGCCCGCATGTTGTCACCGTTGACACAGCGGTTTTTTATTCGCATTTCGTCAAGTGTCAGCTTCAATTCGGATTTAATATACTTTGGCTTTCTTTTTAATTAAAGTGCCCCTCAAGGCACGTGTGCGTTATTAATCCGTCGTCAAATAATCAAAAGTGTATAAATATTATTTACACGTTTATTTGAATTTGTTTGCAAGTGTAAATTGTGAAGTGAAGATTCCAAGTGTAGAGTGACTTTGTTCTTTTAGATTAGTGGTGCGGTGTTGGCTGCTGCTTTGGCTTTGGTTAGTTGATTCCAGGTAAATCAAACAAAACAAATTGTATATTGTTGTTGTGGTTCTTTTGGCCCCAAGGCACAAGCCCCATTCCCCCATTCGAAAATGTCTTTGAACTTTTAACATTGGAATGTCCAATACGGCAGACAACAAAAAAGCGCAAAACAATGAACGAACGAACACAGTAAATCGATTCATGACTTTGTGTATGAATGTACTTAAATGGGAATAGATACATGCGGTAGCCTACAGATACTCTAAGCGGAATACACAACAACCTTGTGTAAGGCAATAGTTTGCATAAACAAATGAAGTCACAGTCGGTTGTCTAAATTTGAAATCTGAAATTTGTGTTGAATTTTTTTTTAGAGCTGAAGTTATATTTACAAAGCTTGCTCGTTGTTGTGGATGTGTTCATCTTTATGTGATGAATCACAGCAACATGTGTAGTGGAATTGATCAACGATTATCTGCAGCGCCTTTTGACCTACCCCAATACTGAAAAGAGTAAAGTCTTTGCGGGCAAAACTACGAGTACAGTATTTGCTAAATGTCGTAAGCTTTGAGTAAGGCTGAAATCACACAAAGCACAGCAAATGAAAACGCTGGAATGTAATTGAAAGTGCTAATCCACTGCTAATTGATTTAAATGGCAAACAGTCGAAATTTTGAAGACTCAAATTTAACAAAAAAAAAAAAACATTATTGTATGTACACGTACAAGGGAACTCCAATGAACAACTTGTTTTGATGACAACACTTGGTCATGATGGTAATTATTTCGGACACGAGGCACTCATTGATGAGTGTCATAGCGCGGACAGTGACTCGCTGGCCTAGTTTCGTACTTCAAAATTAAAGTATAAATACGTACCTGCGAGTATGTAAACAATTCAATGTTTATCCGCTTGCTAAGTGAAAATAGCCAAAGTCTTATTTCCTTGGATAAGCAATTCAATAATTGTTTGTTTTTTAATGAAAATTATTGGCTGTTCTGGTTATGTTGTTCGAGCTAATAAATTGTTTGTTTTATGGCTTATTGGTTGTTTCCTCAATGAACGCGTTACATAGTCTTCGGTAAGATATTCGGTAATACATTCGGTAATGCAAGTGCAATGAGGAGTTTGTTTTCAAATGCATTTATTGAAGTAAAAGTAAGGATGGCTTCCTGGGAAGATCGGCAAGTGATATCAAAATTATCCAGCTATCAATGTTAACTTCAAAATGAGGTAGGAACACATTTTTACCGTTGTAGTTCCCGAACATCTAGAAATAAGCTCATAACGCGTTTTACTGCAATAAAAAAAAACCGACCAAGTGGGAGTCGGACTTGCGCAACGAAGGTTCCGTACAAACGTCACGGAAATCGAGTCTCGAAGATTTTACCCGCTTTTACAAGTAATATCAAATGGATTTTGATGCAGGTATATATGCTTATTTTTAAAGTTTTTAGAGACGGCAGCCATAAGTATTTGGTACTATCTAGTTTCAATTTGATACCTCCACGCGTTCCTGAAAAAATGGTAGTCACGAACACGCGGACAACGAAGTAATCACATGAGGGTTCAGTTTTTCCTTTTAAGGTACGGAACCGTAAATTTTTTGAAATAATCGGTTAAGATCTGAAATGAAGGCGAATATAAAGCGTATTTGCGACGAAAATAGCTGGAAATCACAGAGACTCGTAGACAAGCGGTTTGATAACGCAAAATTCTGGCTATTACAAGGGGGAGCAGTACCCAGGTTATGAGTGATGGCACGTTTTGAAAGATGCGCAGTATGTTGTACTTAGCGAGCCTTGAAATAGAAATGTAGTAACCTTATCGAATCCCCGCAGCAACTGAATGCACATAATTTTTTAAACCCAAACTCAAAAGTCAAAATTACGGCACAAAAGTAGCGTTTAAGAGAAAAATGGAACGAATAAATCGATAATTCATTCAATTTATTTATAAATGTAATCGGGCGTAATGAAATGTTGAAGGCCATTATATGATTCAAATGATAACAATGCATGATGGTATGAAATACGAAAATATGTATATTCCAACATGTTTACTTTAACGTTGTCATTGCAACCCTCGGGTAGAAGGAGATACTCTTTGGGAAAATTACGTCCCTTTCTAACTTCAAATTTTTAGTTTGCATATTTTTCCGCCGCTACTTAGTCCTCTAACATCAATATTTTAAGTAAGCTATTAATCACCAAAAAACTTAACTCAAATGGGAAAAAATAATGAAAAACAGATGAGTCGAAATTTGAAAATTTTTGCATTTGGGGCGGCGGTCCGCTGAAGCACAGAATTTCGCTGGCTGTGTTCTCCTTATAAACCGGCTTGGCATTGGTACCTCTACTGTCGGTGTCAGAGACCGGATGAGGTATCATGAATAAGGAAAAGCGTAAACAAATGTACATATATAAGAAGATCACACCTTAAAGGTTTGTGATTAATAGGTGCTGGATTCACATAAATGCATGATGTGGATCCAAAACCAATAAGTTTGGAACCTGTCATTGAATTGATCGATAGAATGCTTGGATTAACGGCCAAATCGGTGCAGGAACGAGGTGTATCTTTCGACCTCAAAGAGATAAGGTAAATAATATTTATGAAGCCATTTACAATACACTTTGACATGAAAAAGATAAAGAGTTTACCATGACAGAAACTACAACAGAATTGAACTATTTTGCTACCCACCTTTAAGCTTGAAAACCCCTTAAAAATGTCTTAGCCGGCCACGGGGTTTCGCAAAAAAATGGGGAGAAAACTTTGCCCTTGCGGAAAGCCAAGACTCGACATTCATTGCTAGTCATAGGCCTGCCAACTGCCGTGAAGTTGATGACAGTCAATCTGGAATCGAGTTGTCTTTTAGACACTGAAAGACGCTTTGCTTCTTTTTGTTTCTCATAAAAGAGGAATTTGATCTTTGAAAAATGTTTTCGAGCGATGGAGAATGGTGTCGCTGCGTTTTGGTTGTGCAAAATACTCGATTTGCTGGGAATCATTAATCATCTTTAGGGATAATGAGTTTAATAATTGTCGAGTCGAATTAAGCCACTTAAATCACGTCTTTTGAGCCAGCATCAAAAAATGTCTTGAGCTTGTCCTGTATCAATTCTCCGATAATACATTTGTAGTATTCGGCCAACATTTATTTGAATATTTAAATTTTTCGTTTGTATTCGAAGCAGACAAGGAATACAAACGACGAACACAAAACCACTTTTGAAGTGAAAGTGCAAAACCTTAGCATTGCACAAATCTTAACACAAAATTTGATCTATTTTCAATTATTCTTTCATAAACTTTACAATGTTTAAATTGTTACCTGCAAAGAGAAGTGCTTATCTGCAGGTGTTTGTACAATTTAATCATTTTTAGATATTGTTTAAAAAATGCATTAAGGTTTAGCGGTTAAAATAACAAAACTAAAAAGGGTTATATTATAAGAAAAAATAAGTTCAAATTAGTAAAGAATATAGATGGAAAAAGACTCGAAAAAAAGAAGTTACAAAAAGATATGGATAAAGTTAATGCCAAGAAAATATTTTTTTAAGTTCAATTGTGCGTTTTTTTGTATTTGGTATATTTTTGAGACTTGCTGGTATTGTATTATGGATTTTCGGCATTTGCATAGCTAAAATGTTGTCTGCCATAGTTAATAAAGATGGAACTTTCGGAAGACCCTGAGTCCGTTTTCTCGTATTGACTTTATAATGGATTGGTTGCTGATATCTCGGGTCTTCTTAATATTCTAGCAAAGCGTTCAATACTGTTATTGTTATCAATAAGTTTCAATATACGACCTTGTAAATTTGACAGCTAATCAATGTGTGTTTTTGCCGCATTGCCCCATGAAGGTATTCCGTATCCTAGCTGTAACTCCACCAGAGAGAAATACACCTGCCTTTGAACATCTATAGTTGCGAGCCTTAAGAGATATCGATTGCAAAGAGAGCGTTTTTGAGTTTGGATCTTATATTGTTGATATGGCAATGCCATAGGAAATGGTCACTTGATGGATTCCACTACTTCAATGACATCAATTTGGGTTGTTGCCGTACACTCGTTTGTTTGAAGCCATATATTTAAGGTTTCCTTTGGCTGTGACAGGGAACGTACGTGCATCAGTTTCGTTTTTTGTGGCTTAAATCGACCCGTTGTCGTGACACCATCTTGAAAACTTGTCAAACTCCTCTTGTATTATTTTTGTAGCGGGAGCAAGACACTTATGTTTAACAACGATTGCGATGTCATGCGTATATGCATAGACTGTACATCGTTCGAGGATGCAAAGAAGTTCGTTCTCAAGGAGTATGAAGAGCAAACGTACAAGTTTTTAGCCTTGCGGTACCCCCGTTAAGTAGCTTCTCAACCACTGTCCAAGAGACCCCCTGAATCCGATTCGATTCAATGCTTGAATAAGTTTCTCAGAGCTCAGAGTATCGAAGGCCTTGCGAAACTCGACAAACATTATGAGGACATGATGAATTTTATTCAAGCTCTTATTGACTGTGTTCGACAATTCTGCTAATTGTGTCCCTGTGCGTTTTCCTTTTTAGAATCCATACTGGTTTTCATTTAGAATTTTGTGTTTTTTGGTAAAACAACGCACGCACTACAATTTCTTCCAAGCATTTTTGACCATAGGTAGGATTGCGATTGGTCTGTTATTTTCACACTTGTTCTTTACACGATCGATCTGATCGTAGTATAGACTTCTTTAACATTGTCAGTACAGAACCTTGTCTCAAGCTCTGTAATATAACTGTAATATTGTCAACACCTAGACCCTTTTTTCATTTAGAGCAGCCAGCATGCTAAGGACTTTCAGCTTACTAGATTCATCAACATATATGGAAGGTAATATTAATCGGCTTTGGTCGTCACTCATTTTGCTATCACATACAGGAACAGAGTAAACTGGCCAGCAAATTCATCTGCAAGTTTTTTTTTCGGATCAGTGCTTGCTGTGAACTTCTTATGCAAACTCTTTGTTGCAGAATTGTTTTTTGTTTTTATCCCTAAAAAAATCAAAACTCACACGGAGATAGATGACAACCTTATATTCATGACTCATATGTCAACCTGAAGATTACTGAAGGCGTCGTAGGTAATCATTCCTAAAACCTTTCGCTCAACGTTTTTTCATTTCGCTTTAGGGACTATTTTGTTTCCATTGCCGACCGGTGCCTTCGGGATTTTTTGTCAATAAAGTGATGAGATAACTCTTTTTTCCTTTCCTCCTACTGCTTTGGATCTCCGACAATGCTTTAGTGTTTCTTAGTTATGACATCACGTTGCTTATCTCCTTCGCAGTTTACGGCTGTTAACATAAAGTTCATTGATAAGCGATAATGCTGCCTCCTATTAATATGGAAAAAAAAATCTGCAAAAGAACATAGAAATCCACAAAAGTAAGCTTCTTGTTTACAAAAACTGTATAAGCGTTGGTGCTGTGTCAGCTCCTCAATCACTAAAAACGCCTCCCTTCATCTTTTTAACAAAAAAGAGAAAACTAACAAGAATTAGATAAGCCAGCAGCTTTCCATAAAGCACCAAACTACTGATGCCGTCCTGTATATTTTTGCGATAAATCGATTTGGTTCTTTGTAGATGTTGTTCATGACTTGCTATTTCGCGGTCGGTATGTGAATGTGTCATAAGAGTGGCAAAAAACCCACGCAATAACAAACCAAACTAATCTGCACGATTTTTAAAATTCATACGCATGAAGCTTCTATAAAAATCACAAATCTCCACCAAAGACAAAGAACATAAAACAAAGTTTGACTGTTTTGGTTCCTTGATCTTACTGTCCGGGCTATAAACATATATACACATGAATTGTCAAAAAATGGATAAAAAGAAATGAAGGTCGGTAGAAAACTCAATTTTCAATTTTTGAATGAATACACTGCGCTTCAACTGAATAGGCATAACAGTTTCAAAATTATGCTATGGTTTTCTTTCAAATGACGAATATAAAGTCATAATTTTAAACTGCTATATGTTTTTCTATGATGTTGGGAAAAGATATGAGAAAGATATTACTAAAAGGCACAATTATTTTAGCAAAGCAAATGTATCGATAACCTTGAAAAGAAGCAATATTTTATTTTTTGATTCTTATACTGCCTTATGCTCGTAAAGTCTTCTTTGATCATAATTCCTTTAAAAACCCGGTCTGACTTGGAATAGTTGAATAAATTTAAGAAGTTTACCATTACTTCACTTCACAATAATCTTATGACCATACTCAGTGATCCCCTAAATTCAATTTGCTGGTTAAACATTGCACATTTTGCTGTTTTTCCAATTTTTAACAGTCTGTGTCATATGAATGGAAGTATTGTTCTGCTAATTATTATTATTATTATCTGCTTATTATATTAAAAAAATTAGGAAAATTCTTCTTTCCATATACGATTTTTGAAAATTAAAATAACATTTTGAAAAGATATGATTTTTAACAAAAATTTGCATTATTTAGTGCAACTTTTTCCCCATATTCAATGATCTTATACATTTTTGGCCAAATCCTTTAGCCCCGGGCTCATAGGTTTTTTAGTTTTAAAATTAATTTTAAAAGGTATTTTTTGCAGGAAAACACTTTTTCGGGTTTTTCCTCAGTTTAGAGTTTAAGGTCAATGTTTATTAAATAAACGGATTATTCATTTTTTATTTTTCCTTGCTTTAAAAAAAATTATAAGCAAAGTATAAAAATAAAATATAATGGAACCTATCTAATAAATTTTGCCTGCCTTCCTGTTGAAGCCAATCAAATAAAGCTTATTACATTTAAGCCTTAAAAACCAAAATAGGTTTGTTAAACATTAACTCTGAGAGAGTTAATGATGTTTTTTCATCCGTTCAGCTACTCTTGGTGCGACATCTCTTTTGGATGCCACGGGACAAGTACATGAACCCATTACCCCTTCACATGGCGAAAGATGATTACATGCAAACTGCCAAAAGTCATTCCTTGAGTTTGAGCTCAAACCAAACGCAAAAATTGGCTAAGATTCTTGAAAATCATATTTCAATTTTCATTCTTTTCGGCAGCGCCCTTAAGCTTATTTCATTTGGCTTTACACCTATGGCTATGCGCTGTAGTCCTCGGAAAATCACTCTTTACAATTACAAGGCCAAGTGTCATCACCTTAGAAATCTACCGACAGCGTACTCACTGACAGTTCATTAATCATCATTTGGTAAGCCGTTAACGGCTGTCAGCCAACAAAAGTTAGCTTACACATTTTTATCGATCTCTGTGAAGAAGTTTTGTCTATATCTATTATCTACTTTCTGTAGCAAAAGTTTCCTTCGATATTTCGATTTTGAAACTCACTCTGCCGTGGGATATCTAATCTTCAATCATGCTTTAACAGATAAAGCTTGAATTCAATATTTACTTTACACAATGTTGACTTTAATCAATGATGCATGACAAGTGCTTTTCCGATAAGAGGAAAACGTTTTTGTGGACCGTGGCGTGAACACTAAGACGTGGCAATTGAACATTTTTAAAAACTCATCTTTGCCTTACTGTTTGGCGCCTCGTTAACAATGCCCGCAATTGTGCCATGTCATTGAGGAGATGTAAGTGTTTGACATTTGAGTTAATAAATTGTTAAGTCAGTTTCTTTTTTTTGGGTTTGGCATTTAAAAAAAGGGTTGAAATTCAACCAAGTGCTTTTTTCAAAATGCATGTGTAAGCGAATTTCATTATCTTTAATAATAAAACTTGGTATGATACTTCTACAATGATGCTCATTGGACGACCACAACTTAAACTAATTATTGTTGAATAGTATAGAATAACACAGCAAAACACATCAAAAACAATATTTAGACTGAGAAACTTCAACTATTTTGAGGACATGTTTTATCATCGAGAATCCCAAAAACATGGCCTGCGAAATTCGAACAAACCATGTGTGTTAAAAGGGCCTTAACCCATCTTAAAAATTATCCAAGCCAGATAGGCTTTACAGTATGCACGAAGACGATCAAACTATTGCCTAGTTAATTGACTAATTTGAAAAAAAATTAGACCGATACCAGACACTGTTTTTGTAAACCATGGAGATCAAAATTCAACATCCAAAATATTCAGAGAAATACTTTAGAGGGTGATACAAATCCAGCTCAAAATTTAGTTAGAAGACAGTGGAATAATCTCAGAACACCAGTCAGGGAATAGAAAATAACATTCAAGTGAATCGGTGTCAATGTAGTAGCTAAAGAGGTCATTCGATACTGGTGATAGATGTATCCTATAACAAATAGTGGAGATCTGGAGAATCTGAAAAGTAACAGGCGCAATTTAACAGCGAGACATCGCAACTGAAGTCCATCGAATTAGGTGTGTCCGAGGGTAAAATTAAAGGTCCGCTATTAATCCTCAAAAATTATGTGGCTAAATAATTCAAGCATGTTTAAAAAAATGTTCTTGAATTCGATGATATGAATGAAATAAAATACTTAGGAGGCATAGTTGTTTGTAAACAAAATTTCAGTGCACATTTTGATTGCTTATTAAATAAAATAAAAAACATACAGAATTTACGAGAAGAATAAGGAAAAATTAACCTACCCTAACGGCCAAAATAATCTATAATGTTATAACACGTCCCTATTTTTAGGCTTCCATATTTCGAAAGGAAAAAACGGAACCATTATAAATATGATCACTTTGTTGTCCGTCCTTCCGTCTGTCTGTCAAGACCCTTTTTCTTAAGAACGCGTGGAGGTTTCAATCTGGAATCTATGCCAAATACTCAAGTTTACTGTCTCTTGGAGCTGAGAAAAAATCAAACATCTAGGCCAACGCAATCAAAAGAATTAGCCGTTTATGACGCAAATTTCCGCAAATTTTTGACACTCACAAGGGAATAAAAACCTACACGGTGCTTCCCATGAACTCAGAATCTTGAAATTTGGTACGATGCAACGTCTTATAGCATAGCTAAAGGAAAAATTGCGAAAATTGTAAATTTTTAGTAACATCATTTAATAAAAATATTTTTAATAATTTTAAACTTACTATCCCCTTCCTCATGACTTATATGTTTACGCAATCAAAAGAAACAGCAATTTAAGCCGCATATTTTCGAAATCGCAACTACTCGCAAGGGAATCAAAACCTAAATTTAAATTGTGATTATAAACATAATTGTAGTAACCACAATGACCGCGATTTATCTCTATGTATGGGGAGGGGACAAAATTGTCAAATAGCTTGTCATATTATATTATAATATTGTCAAACATATTAACAGACAGCTTACTTGTATTGTTCCTTCAATATTTTATTTTGCCAGGCTGCTGCAAGACTAGTGTAGGTATTTCAGTTATATTATAAAATAAATGATATGTGTTAATATAAAATAAAGGATTATCGAAACGATAAAGAGACCTTTGGCTTTTAAAATACCATAACTATGGCTTGATTGTCGTGATCGGTGAACTTTTACTTTTATACCTACAGATTCATACGGAACGCCCGATGCCCAAAATATGCAATTCTATTAGGACTACCGGTTGAAAATGTTGTTTTTTTCAAAAATCAATGCTTTTTTGACGAAAAATAGATATGAATTCAATATGCAAAGTATTGCCCATCGCTCGACACACATTTTTCCCATTTTTCCTGGCAATTCATGGATACCCGTTCTGAAAAATTCGACCGGTTTGGCCGCAAACCACGAATCGATCATTTGAGCGTTTCAAGGTAAGTTTTGACGACATTTGCAACATGTGGCCGAGCATTGTCATGTTGCAAAATAACTTTATCGTGTCTTGCGACCGTTTCCGGCGGTTTTTCCTTCAGTGCTCGCCTCAAACGCATCAATTGTCGTCGGTAGACCTCGCCTGTGATTGTTTCATTCGGTTTTAGCAGCTCATAATACACAACACCCTTCTGGTCCCACCAAATGCTCAGCATATCCTTCAGGCCATGAATATTCTGAACGGGCGTCGATGTTGAGGCATGTCCGGGGTATCCAAAAAGAAAGTCCAACTAACTTCCACGTACCATTTTAATTGCAGTGTTTTAAAGTCTGAATGTTGGTAATCCAAAAAGCCGCTGAAAGTCTTTTCATTTCAATGTTATAGCTCATACATTAATGTGTATTAAGACATTCAAGCTGTGCTAGAAGCATTCAATACTAACACAAAAAAATCGAAAACGGCCCTAAACATTCTTAGAATCTTAACATATGCACGCTGCAAAGTCATGAAAAAAATCGAAGCTTATTTCAAAGCTAAACCGTCCGAGAGTCAAATCTGTCTGGAAAATAAAAGGTCCTAAAACATATTTTATTATTTCGCTGTATAGTGACCCAACAATCGATCCTATTGTGATATCCAACTTTTTGCAGAATTTTGCATAAATCGATTCTATCGACGCGGACGAGATTAATTTTTTATTACTGGTAAAACAAAAGACGTGCCATTTTATACCTTAAAATTCCGGCTTTGGGGTTTGTCTATAAAGTAGTTCTAAGCCAATGCTTCGAAAACCACACATTTAATTCAGGCTTAAAAAACAATGCTTTTTGAATATTCGCATACAAAGGACCAAAGATAAAATTGAATTGCTTTAGATTAAAATTACAACAAGTCATCCATTCCCTGGTAATTATTTCTTATCGCAGCATGCACTATGATTAGTCAAAATTTTAGCTTTTCTGAAATGGTCACTTTAAACAAAAAAAAAAACAACATTCTTGGGTTTTTTTTCGACATGATAAAGAAATATCAACATGTCTCTATTTGCTGACCCAGGGTTTTTCCAGCTGCGCTTAGACAGCTTTGTGAGCACAATCTTCTGGTGTGTTGTATTGCTTTCGCAAGGCATTTTTAATATAAATCTATTGTATGTGTCTCTCACTCTGGAGACACAATGCTTATTGGGTGATAGCATCTTCTAGCAACAGGTAAACGCCATCTTTACAGGAGTCATCATTATCATGCTCGATGTCTATATTTACATGTTTTTCTTTCAGAATGAGCACTCGTTTAGATTTGAGATAATGCTTCACTTCTATTCCTTGTAAAACCTTCAATATTTAATTGCTTATTAGAGTTATCAGTATTACCGTGCACCCGTGTCTTTTGTTAGATGTAATATGACAAAATATCATGTACGAGTATGAATACAGTTGAATTAATTCTAAGCACGTTACGTTTAGTTTAAAAAGATACATATCAATTGTAATTTGCATAAATATGCATATTTTATATTTTGTTGAGGCACTATGCCTCGTCTTAAAATAACATCTATTTTGGTTGCATCATGTTTTAACCAATAATTTTTTCTATTTATGAAGGGTATTGTTATATGGTGAAGGCTGTCGCCATAGAAGCAATGCTCCTTCGGTTCCCTATAATTATTTTTTAGTTTTATTATTTAGCTTGAACCTTTAAAATGATTGCTTGTTTTTGGGTTAATGATAAAGTTCGTACACATCAACTTATACACCAAAGTCGTTTATAGGGTTTTTTTTTAGCTTTGTTCGATGTTGAGTCGGTACCCAGGCACGACGACTTGCAAGCTTAATACAATGTTCTCAGTAAATAAAAGTTGAAAGTTGAAGGACGAAGAAGTAGAAGGACTAAATGTAGCTATGGTCCAATATCTTAACACAGATATTTCGAGGTCAGTTCAGTTATAACTGGAATAACCAAATATTTCGGAGCATATCTATGTACGAAAGTTATTGCACCACACTGCCTAAATTATCGTGAAATCTTTCAATCGACTCCTTTTAAAATAGCATTCCGCTTTAAGATCTAAAGTTTTCTTCAACACAGATCATCTTGTTGCTGATAGTGTTTCATGAAATTCAATTGCCTTGAAGTACCTCAGGGATCTAAACTTTCACCTTCTCTGTTTTTACCTTATATAAACAACCATC
Organism: Orthonevra nobilis; assembly: GCA_963555765.1. Classification (NCBI taxonomy): domain Eukaryota; kingdom Metazoa; phylum Arthropoda; class Insecta; order Diptera; family Syrphidae; genus Orthonevra; species Orthonevra nobilis. The sequence continues at coordinate 74,694,301 of OY743225.1, forward strand.
AGCCCTTAGTGGCATGTCCTTAAAGAGAGAACCACACAAACTGTAAAAGACCCAAACAGAAACATCTAATTAAACGAGGGTTAGCATCAACTTCAATAATATAAAAGCCGCAAACTTATTCAGATTCAAAGCAAACAATATTATCGAAGAAAAAAATTTTGCAACGTAGCCAAAAGGTGATAAGAAAAACCATGTCATCATCATGTGCCGTTGTCAATAACAAGGAAAAACTTTTTCCAAATCAGCATCCACGTAGTTTAGTTGGGTAATTGAAGAGAATTATTGCAACATTATTTTTCATTGAAAAAACACTGCAATTGTAATTGTAAAAAATATTTTTTGAGTTAATATAACATTTAACAAAATATAATGGACAAAGCAAATAATTGGCTTATGCATAAATAGTATAAAATGATTTTTTATTTTGAGATCCAAATTTATTCTGAACAATTATTTATTGAAATTCTTTATGTTTTTATACATATTATATTGCAATAATTGGTAAGCAATACGTTTAATTATAACTAAATTTACAAGCACTCACCTTATTTATATGTAATTACAGAATAATAATGCAAGTATGCCGTTGAAATTTACTAAAAAATTGTACAACCTCTCATTGGTCTCACATTTGATTTGGTTCGGCTCTAAATGCTACAACACGCATTTACATAACTTAAACGATAAAAATTTATTATTATTCATTTAAAAGCCTACTAACTTGTAAGTATTTCCCTGTATATTTATGTATAGTTTAATAAATAATAATAATAATAATAATTTATTATCATATTGTTATTATTTATTGCATTTAAATATCCATGAAGGCCACTAAGGTTTACCAAACTTGTGTGAATCTGATAACTCCATATAATTTTTAGGGTTCCGTATTCAGAAAATGCCTTTTTTTCACTTCTTTTATTGGAATGGCATATAAACCGATTTCAAGCTCTTACTTTGTTTCGAGTAGGGTACAGAAATCCATGCAGCATGGCATTCGTCAATTGGATTATTCGTAAATACATGCAATGCCATGAATAATATTAAAGAAATATTAAGTTTTGTTAACTGTAGGATGGTACGGAACCCTACAGTAAGCAAAAGAGGTGAGAGCCAAACTCGCACTTCGCCGCTTTTTCAGAAAAACAAGAAACAAGATTATGGTCATGTTTGAGGAGGGAAAGAGAAGAGTAACACCCAACGTTGGTGTGAACCAGCGGACTGTCCCCAAGTCCCTTGTTAATCATTGAATTAAACTAAGGGCAATTTTTCGGATAGGAATGGATATCCAAAAAAAAAAAGACTGAGTGCTGCCCATTTTTTATCCAACCCAGCAGAAATTGATTTGTTCAAATATCCAGGATCTGTGATCAATACTTTTTATCGCGTAAGCGTAGACTTGAAAAACTCCACACTCTTCTTGGAAAATACAAATTTCGCAGTAGCTGGAAAAGAGTCCAGTGCCCTTATATAGTTCACAATGTGGAACAATGTACAAAATATAAGAGCAAAATGACAGCAGCTAAAATGAGGATGCTTCTCATATCAGCAGAAGTAGTAATAATTGAAATAAGAAGTGCAAATAGTCAAGGAATTATCCACGCATGTCCATAAAAGTGGGGCACGATCGAATCAGTCGGTACTGCCATATTCAAAAGAGAGATCCTATTGATGAGATGGTTTCGAAACCGAGAGGTCAGTCAATACGTTTTGGAGCAAAGCCGGAGAATATGCAGACCAATATGGAGGCAGTGGATGAGGGGGTTCATAGTCGGGACTTACACATCGCCTTGAAGAGAGATGAAGAAGAAGGATTCATACAGTACAGGCCTAACAACTTAAACCTACGCAAAAGGCGTAAAAAAACTCGACGTTTAATACTCTTAACTTCACAAATATCAAAACAAATCTAACAGTTGCCGCCATTTTGGAAGCGGTGAAGCATTTTGGACCATCGGTTTTCTAAAGTAAGTTTCTTGTTATTTTAAAGAAAGTTTCTGCTGAATTAAAACATAAAAAAAATTAACAGAAATAAAAAAAAAATCCATTGCCAGATGAAACATATTATATTCGAGAAAACAGGTCCAACAAGTTCCATTTCAAAAGTGCATAAGACAATTTATATTCGGTGGTCCAAAAATAAATTTAATTGAACCATAGCAAGTCCTCAAAATGTTCGTTACTTAAAGCAGGTCAGCCACAAGGAAAGTGATCACTATACTAGTATGCCGTATGTACATATACTATATTCCTCTCGAACAAGTTTGCTCATCCAGTTGAGTGGGAATTCTCCACATTGAACAATACATTTTATTTAATATTCTGATGGGATCCAATTTGGGAGAAACCCAAGTTCAATTGAAACTATTCATATCACAGCCCGTATCCATCGGGAATTTCCAAGGAACTTCGCAAAGTTCATTAAACTTTCGTTCAGCCGTTTTATTAGTTTCAATAACCGCAAGTGTTGAGAAACCAAAACTACTTCAGTAAAGATACATTCACACCAAAGTGAATGATGAACGATACGATGTCTGGATCTTTCATCAAAGAAGAGCGTTTGTTAATTTATATTTGCTGTCCAGAGGCGAGACCCTTGAACGCCAAATGACTCTGTTAGATCAATTATGACTTGATGACTATGTTCGTTTTCTCGCTCGATTAAGCAAGCGTGCCAAGGGGACGTACTCGCAATTGTATCCGGTGAACATCATTAAGCCCAGCGACAACCATCTCGGCCATGATGCTATCGATTAATTAAAATTACACATGTGCGAATAGTTCGTACGCCGACGGATCCGACGGATAAACGTTCCCTGGATACGTAATTAGTTACAAGTGCCTTGGAGATATGTTTAAGTCAATATCGCACTCGTACAGCAGCATCATGCCTGTTTGTGTCTTTGCAAGGCTCACTTATTTCAACCCTAAACTAAACTTTCTCTCCAATAAGTACGGGTTTGGGTGCCGCTCGAAGTACCTTAATAATTTTTTATGAGAAATTTTGACAGTCATCATTTGGAAGGGCAAACGAAATTACTTTCCGCCAACCGAACGTCTTGTATCTGGGCCCACCTCTTGTGCGTCGCATCGCTGAAATGAGGCGAGTACGTGTAACATATTCTACCTCTGTAATTTTTCAAGTTGAAATCTTCATAAAGCCATGCAAAAACTCGTTACTGAAGATATTTAAAGGTAAACGACACACATTTTATGACCACATAAAGAACGAGTACGTACGCCAGCCGAATGTAGCGATTTTTCGGAAGACGAACCCAACGAAGAGAGCGAAAGTGTCTAATGGAATCCCATTACAAAGAAGGTGCTTAGAAAATGACGATGATGTTGTTCCAAGTAATACCTTCCGGGTTTGCCTAAACACGTTATTTGGTGTCAATTTCAGCTCAGATTTTAAGTTACGGCACATTTTCGCACTTTATTGATTCCAAGAATATCGTAGACCCTAATCAACCACGACCTAGGCCATCCCTATCTTTGGGCGTCGTCTGAACCACTGTCTATTAATATTTTAATTAATATAGCCCATAAATAATTGCCCGCTAAACACATTTATCTTCGTCTCAATAAGGAAAAACCTATAAATCGAGGATAAAGCTCATTACCCACTCCAAAGGGAAAACCATACTGAATGGCGGGAGAGGTTTCAGGAAAAAGGAGTTTAACAGATTCTTGCGCTCGTAAAAATTAAATTTGGAAGAGATAATGGACCGCAGGCGGTTTGTTGTTTTTTTTTTTTGTCTATATGTAGATATAAAATTTTGGTAATAAAATTCTTGGTCGTGAACTCGAGCTGTAATAATAAATCGGGTGGCTCGTAAATCACCTTTATATTTGATTTCAAATTTACTTTCGTTGATGAGTTCATTTATTTAATTAGCGCTGATAATAGTGAGTTATGTCTTAATCCAAGGACTAATGAGATTAGGCAACTAAAGAGCGTGTCGCAGATGACTAACGTACTTGTTAGTGCATCTGATTCAGGAGCTCTTAGTTAATGGTTTGTGTACGTGATCTGTCATGATCTCTGTTGTGAAAACTGACAGCAAGGTAATGAATGAATCTTCCAAGTTAAATCAACTTATGTCGAATAGTCCTGCGCATTAAGCATAGTCTTTTAAGTCGATATCAAATTCGGACTCCATCCATTAAGCGAATGAAATCAAAAATAAGGCGGAGCTCCAATCTATTTCAAAACATTTACGTTCTTCTCCTAATCCGTCTGCTTGCTCGGTGCACCACCAGTCCTAACTTGTTGAGAGGGAGCATGAAGAAGGTGAAGGGCTTTGCTAAAGTATGTGGCACCAGAAGCTTTTCGAACATATGGTTAGATTTGATAAAATTAGTGAACCATGAAGGCCACTTATGATTCTCCATAAATATATATAATGCGTTCTTCTTAGTTGTCACTATGAAAACAATTTTGAGCATTTTTTAGGGTTCCGTACCCAAAGGAAGCCAACCAAGCCTTATTACAATGTATACACTGTCCGTTCGTCCTTCAGTATGTCTACTCAACCATAATATTGTAGATAGACACTTGAATTGGTGTCACTATACGAAAAACTCAAACTTAACACCTAAAAGTAGGCAATGATTCTGTTTCATGAAAAAGTTGAAGATGAGTAATATTTTCATGCGACGCGACGCCTGGTTGCGAATTTTCTTTAATATATCCGACACAAAGTAAAGCGCGAAACGGTTAACATGCAATTCCAATAAGAGATATGAAAAAATACATTTTTCAATCCATCATTCATGAATTAAAAGTATTAAATTAAATTCCAACTTATTTTGCGATTTCTTGACAGAAATAAATCCCAAATTTAATACAATCGAGTTGAAAAACTCGTTAGATCTTTTATCATCACGCACAAGTGTCTCAAAGTTCTTCTCCCGAGAAAGCATAGTTCATAAATTTTTTTCGATTAGGTTGGTATTGGATAATATGGTCAATTCCATTTTATCAACTCAAGCGGTCGTCAAAAGGGGCAACGACCATCAGGACACCAATCAAAACGAATTTCTTATTCATCATAAAGGCTCTTTAAGTTTTACTTATACTTTTTTTCTGGATAAACTTTTTGGTTGCTATGGTAGCCAGTTTTTGGATTTATATTCATTCACTCATACTTGTTTAATGATTTGTTTTATGCTTGTTACCAAACCAACATCCCTAGCTTCGAACAGTTCTAAGGGAAAGCTTTCGAGACCGGTGTTTTTTTTTTCTAGCGTTTTTCAGTTCTTCGATAACTAAGATTCGGTTTTATTCTCAACCTGTTATCTACATTTTTTTTTTTAAAACTTAAATTGTCTGAATTTGATACATTTCCCGTCCTGCTCTGTTTCTCCTTGTTATGCTTTAAAAATGCCAATTGCATCATCCGTTACTTACTCATCGTCATACCACGGATACATAGGCATTGGATTGTTATTCCTTTTCATTAAAGGGGAAAAATTTCTTCACAGAAGAAAGTCGAACAAAAAAAGGATTCTTTCGAAGTAGCACGACAAAAAGCCTTGGCCAAACTTCTTCTTGAAGACATTTTGAATTCACCTAGATTATTAAAGCTCAAAATCAGGGAAATGCAGTTTAAGAATCTGAATCCGATCTGTTTTTCCTTCTGACTGAAATTCGCGACGATTTAAAACCAATGAGAACCCGTACCTCTTTTCTTTTGACTTAGGCTTCTATCCAATTGCCGATTTAACGAGCAAGTAGCCGCACTGGTAAAATACGCTGCATTGGATCTTGCAAGTAACGTTAGGCAGGGATATGCTTCGACAGTTACATCTTTTTTTTATAGATGAGAATGACAGAAGTAATATTTTCGTCGTTGAAAATACTAGCGTCCTGCCCAACCTGACGGAAGATCTTTTACTTGTAAGCTCCCGGGCCGCAACTTATCTTTGGGCTTATTCCCGGGAATTACTTATTATATTTCTGTTCCTCTTATTTGGGCAGAAAGACTGAAGGTTTCTTTTTCTTTTGATAATATCTTCTCCTCGTCCAGCTTTGTGCTCCTCCGGTGCTGGTTGAGTCTTTCTTTCCGTCATCATCTATTGCCTTCATATTATCTACGATCACACATAATCATATCACTCAACTTTTGTCAGGGTAGGTTGCTAGCCTTAAGTTGCATCACAAGTTTTCAAAAAGAGAAATGTAACCACGGAATTCACTGCGTAGTCCTAAAGTCCTCAAGAATTAAGCACAAAAATAAAATAGAAGTTCTCCAAAAAGGTGAATAAAGTTAAAAGCTTAACTGCCTGCTTTAACATACAAACTCCAATCCTGTTCAATCACTTGAACAAAGAGAACAAAGCCCAAATCACTTTAAGAAGAGGTTAATTTTCGATTCAACACAGCAGGAGTTGATAGAACCTGGAAGGCATTATTCGCCAGCAATAATAGTAAGAAATTTGAGTCCGATTCCTACATTCCCCGATTATATATGATGCGGGAGTTACCGCAACAAACATTTGCTGCAGCCAAGAATAGTGATTTAAGGGATCACACCTCACTGATGCACACCGTAGATTGTGTGAAGCGACATGGATTTATTGTTTGGTATAGAATCACAAGTGAGACTAAAGTATCCCCCATTTTTTTTTTCTTTTCCTTTCCTTTAAAAACTTTCTGGAAGAGTTCCGTGATTGTGGAATGTCCTAAGCATACATTCCTTCAAAATTTTGTCGTAAAGTGGTTTTGAAATATTTTGTGGCTACCCCCGCATTCGCAAAATGTCACCGTATCAGATTCCCGCAGCTCTCTTAGTGACATGGCTATGGGGCGGATGCCAGAATGTTTTATCTTGCCACAGTTGGTTTTCATGCAACGAAAGCAAGTGACCGAGCTTTTGCGGTATCAGTATCAGGCCACATAAATGTCAAAGGTGACTCAGCACACTCGCATTCCTTTGGTATGTTTTCTGATAAATTTGAATTTCCAACAATACAGAAATGTAGTTCCAAAACGTGCTGTTATAGCTGAAGTTATACACCTACTTACGGCTAACTCGAACTCTGCGCTTTTCTGAGTAGTGTCTCTTTGATGTGAGGATACAGTCAGTCGCAGAGAAGACTGACATCAAATCTTATTTAAATATAATACGAATTATGCAGCTATAAAACTTATGAAGTTCAAGGCATCTTAGGTGCTCCAAAATAAACCGCAAGACATTCTTTTACAAGTTTTTTTTTCATGGATGCGATAGATACATTGATGAAGAAGAACTTTTCAGAGATGGATCCAGATATTCAAAAATTAGGCGGAAAATATCTTCACCTTCATTATTCGACACACACGTGCGAGTAAAAAAACGAAACACAAAATGATTTCAGTAAAAAATGAAAAATTATAAGCTTTATTCTAGAAAAGTTTTAAGACGAAACTATTTGTCTACTTATTTTTCGGCTTATAGATAATACAAATGTAAACATTGAAGTGAAAAATCAAAACAGTTTTTGTACGTTATACATTATATGGTCGATGAAACGAAAAAGCGACAGTAAAAAATGACAGTCACATTAATTCATAAGATTTAAAGAGAGAGAAAATGAGAGAGGAAGCATTATTCGGTGTTTTTTATATTTGTGGTTCTCTTTGCGGACTGCTTCGTACCCCCTCCACTCGTGTTTACCAAGGATTAGTGGTAGTTTGCTTGGGCCTCAGTGTTGTACGTGTGTTAATAAATGTTTCTGCGCGCATTCGTAGTACAAAGCTTGAAAAAAGGCATCATAGGTCGTGTTCGCTGGCCTCATCACTTAAGTATATGCGCAAGCGCAAAGACCATTTTCAAATGTGCGAGATCAAATGAACCAATCTCGCGCAGCGAAAAACCGTATCTGCGCATACGCTTCCAAGTGATGAGGGCAGCGAACAAGACGCATTATATGTTTATAGAGTCGAAAAGCAACAGTATCCACAATTGACTTGTAAACTGAGTTTCAACGGTTGGGCTTGAATTGGCTAGAAACTGTTGAAAAACTATTGAAGGATAGGATTGTCCCTGTATACATTTGACTGCAAAAACTTACGAGCTCATGCTCAAGATCTTCAGCTTGACAGAATATCTTCGTCGTCGAATTTTCTTATTCTCTCCGAGACGTGGATGAACGATGGAAACATTGTCGATATTCTTAATTTTGACATTGTAGTTAAATATTAAAGGCCACATATGAGGGCCGGTAAGCCAGGACATTTCGATTCCGTAAATAAGCAAACATTAATCTTTAGGTTCCTTATTAGGTCGCCAAACATTTCAAGCTAAAATTGTATGTTTGTTGTTACTTGCTTTTTTTACGTCAATAATAAATTAACAAAATATGTAACAAGGTTTAATATTTTTCAAACTTAAACCAAAACCGAATCCAATAATATTTTTGGAAGAACCGCTCCTAATTAATTCCCTGCGATTGTAAACGAATCTAAGTCAAGTAAAATGAAAATGCACATTACAAGAAGTATTGCAAGAAAAATATTAACGATTATTATTGGAACAATAATTTAGCGTGATTAATAAAATAATATCGGGCTACCTGCAGCTTTTTAATTGATCCAACTAACGTACTCTAGCTTCTTAGTTATATAGACAGTTTTATTTGATTCGAATTAACTATTACAAAAGTTGGCGTTACAGC